>CAUYQG010218179.1:0-13628 GCA_963574415.1 Tarsius wallacei
CAGCAACTTGGATGGATTTGGAGTCAATCATACTCAGTGATTTATCACAGAAACAAAGAACTGAGTTCCACATGTTCTCACTCATAAGCTGACCTTGAACAATTTTAATGCTATAAGAAAGTGATTACCAGTAGTGGGAAACTGTCAGGGGAGGGGGGTGGGATTGGCAGTTGAGGGAAACTTCTAGGGTTAGGGAGGGGCATACCTCATCAACAAGGGTGCCTACATAATCAATGTTTATATACCTAACCCTGAATTGTACCCCACATTGCTATAATAAATAATAATTATAATCAAATAAAATAAATAAAGATGAAGAGGGGGAAAAAAAGTCCTCCTTCAAAGGGTCTGGCTTTATTTGGAACAGAGTGCGGTGAAGGACCATCCTAAGAGTGCTATCAAAAACGATGGAGATTTTAGTAAGAAGCAATTAAAAGGAGGCATGAGAGAAAGAAGCTAAGCTATAAGCCAGCTAGTTTACCAGAGAAAAACACGGGGAAAATCCACTAAAAAGAGCCTTTCTGGGGCCACAAAAACCTCCGAGACTGGCTTCAAAACCTACCCATGCAAAGGGATCAGAATTTAATTGGATCAAACTTGGAAGCAATTTTTACCCTTAAGGAATTATTAAAATCAATAGAGCAGCCAAGTGCAGTGGCTCACGCCTGTCATCCAGCACTTTGGGAGGCAGAAGTGAGAAAATTGCCTGAGTTCAGGGGTTCAAGACCAGCCTGAGCAACATGGTGAGACTCATCTCTACAGTAAATCAAAAAATCAGCCAGGGGTGGTAGCACATGCCTGTGGTTCCAGCTACTTGGAAAGCTGAGGCAGCAGGATTGCCTGAGTCCAGCAGGTTGAGCCTGCAGTAGCCATCAACATGCCACTGCATTCCAGCCTGGGCCACAGAGTGAGACTCCAACTCAAAAAGAAAAACAAGAAAGAAACCAATAGAGCAATCAATTCAGTAATGAGTGGAGCCTAATAACTGAGTATGATACCATACCCAACAGAGGCAGAAAACTTAATAAAGAGGTCAAGAAGAGACAAAGAGATATCCAAGAAGACCCAATTAAACACGGTCACCCCGCCAGGTGCCGTGGCTCATGCCTATAATCCCAGCACTTTGGGAGGCTGAGGTAAGAGGATCGCCTGAGCCCATGGGTTCGAGACCAGCCTGGGCAACTTGGTGAGACCTCATCTCTACAATAAAATAAAATAAAATAAAATAAAAATTAGCCGGGTGTGGTGGCACGTACCTGTAATTCCAGCTACTTGGAAGGCTGAGGTGGAAGGATCACCTGGTGAAGGCTGCAGTGGCCATGAACATGCCACTGCACTACAGCCTGGGCGACAGAGTGAGACTGCAACTCAAAACAAAACAAAACAAAAAAACACGATCATCTCAAGACAAGTAAGCACATGATCAAGGCTGTGCCCTCTAGGGAGCTGGCATTAAAGTCTTCACACTGCAGAGGAAATAAGCTTTACTAGAATAGTCCAGCCAAGTCACTAAACAAACAAATAAGCAATCAAGAGCAAAAAAAGTCTAAGTTGGGGTGGGAGAGTGTGAAAGAGAGAAGAAATTCATATCTAGAATTGCTACAATGTATTATCTAAAATGCTCATATCTCAGGAACAAATTATGAGACATGCAAAGAAACAGAAACCTAAACAGCAAGCACAGAGAAACTCTATTTTAAAAATGATATTTTTGCTGACTCAGTCTGTAATCCCAGCACTGTGGGAGGCCAAGGTGATTGGATTTCCTGAGTCTGCAGGTTCAAGACCAGCCCAGGCAACTTGGAAAGACCTGGTCTCTACAATAAATCAAAAAAATTAGCCAGGCATGGTAGCACACACCTGTAGTTCCAGCTACTTGGAAGACGGGCAGAAGGATCACCGGAGCCCAGCAGGTCGACACTGGGATGGCCATGAACGTGCCACTGCATTCCAGCATGGGTGACGGAGTGCGACTCCAACTCAAAAAAAAAAAAAAAAACCACAAAAAAACAGAAAACAAAAATGATATTTTTCAGGAATAGAGCATTGCGATGGGAATACACATGCCATAGTAAACTACGTGCATATTCAGGGAGGTGACAGAAGACAAAGGTTTTTAAGGAGAAAATGAGGAAAATTACGTATGTTTTTGATATAATTGTTTTTTACTACAAGGATTGATAACAAGGGTGGCGTCTGTCCAAGGTTGGACAGGTCACTGCTGAACAGATGACTTTGCAGAAGGATATTTTGTGTGTAAGATTGTGATGGCCTCTGTGCAAGGTTGTGTTTTTTGCAGTCTTTTGTGAGACCTTTTTATCATCAGGCACTTATGCATGAGAATCCTTCCTTCATGGTCTTCCCCAGTTCTACTTGTCAAGGTTTATTTAAAAAACACAAGTGACTCCCTTTTTTCCCCGATAACCCCCACATGTCACACACACACACTGTGGGGGGGGGGGCAGGGGGAGCAGAAAACACACCAACAAAACGCCTGCAACAAGGCCCAGAATTCAGATATACGAGTAACAGACATGACTACATACCGGCCATTACAAATATTTTCAAAGAACTAAAGAAAACCATGCCTAAACAAGTAAAGGAAGGTACTCCCTCATTAAATAGGAAATACCAGTAAAGAGATGAAAATTATCTTAATTTTTTTTATTTTTATTTTTTTGCTTTACTGTAGACACGAGGTCTCACCAAGTTGCCCATTCTGGTCTCGAACCCCCAGGCTCAGGCAATCCTCTCGCCTCAGCCTCCCAAAGTCTAGGATGACAGGCAGAGCCACCACACCTGGCCTGAAAATTATTTTTAAAAGGACCAAATGGGGGCAACCCCTTCAGGACCCCTCCCGCTGTGGGAGCTTTTCTGTTGTCTCAATAAGTTCTGCTTTCTCAGAAATATTTTTTTAAAAAAGGACCAAATCTGCAGCTGAAGCATATAATAACTGAAATGAAAAATTCACTAATGAAGATCTGAACTAACAAAAGCAAGAATCTGTAAATTTGTAGATAGATCAATAGAGATCTTACAACAAAAAAGAGATTGAAGAATGAAGAAAATGAACAGATCTTCAGAGAAATGTAGAACACCATTAAGAGCAACCAATTCACATCATGGCAGGACCAGAGGAGGAGAGAAAGAAAAAGCAGAAAAACTATCTGAGCAAATAATGGCTGAAAACTCAAAATGGGTGGAAACTGTTCATCTATCCATCCAGGAAGCATGAAACCTCTATACTAAATGCAAAGAGATATGCATTATAGTGAGATGTTGATAGTCAAAGATAAAGGGTAAATCTTGAAAGCAGCAAGAAAAAAACACTCAGTCTACAAGGGAACCAAAATGTACAAGAGAACCTAATAAGATTAATGGCTGACTTCTCATCAGAAACAATGAACACTGGACATAGTGCGATATATTTAAATTGCTGGAAGAACAAAACTTTCAATGAGAATCTTATATCCAGCAAAACCAACTTTCAAAATCAAAGGCAAAAGAAAGACATTCTGAGAGAGATGAAAACAGAAATGGCTTATTGCTAGCAGAACTGCTCTACAAAAAATACTTTAAGGAAGCTCTTCAGGCTGAAAGCAAATGAGCTCAGGCAATAGTTAGAATATACAAATAGTTAGAAATAAACAAAGAGCATCAGTAAACAAAATTATGTGACAACAGAAGATAGTGCAAATGCATTTTTCTTCTTTCATCACTTAATTTATTTAAAAAACAATTACATTCTTAAAAAACAATTATATTTTAACTCCAGGTAGACAGAGTCAGAATAGAAATAAAGTGTAAGACACTGAGAAGGTGTTCAGAGAGCTGGAAAATGTCTTGGTGTGAAAAAAACCCACACATCTGGTATCAGAAGTGTTGGCTGAGAGGGCGGAGAAACAGAGTATGTTTTTCTCAACCATTCCTAGGCAGAGCCTTCAATAGTGAACTTTCAGCATTGCACAGAACAACTAGGCAGATGATAAACAAGGAAACAGAAGATTTGAACGTTTTCAACCAACTAGACCGAACATCTATAGAACACTGCATATATAAACATAATCTATTTAAATATAATGGAGCAAAAATGGGGACGGAAACAAAGCTGTATTGGAATTAGGAAATAATAGCAGATGGTAACTCAAATCCACAGGAACAAAGAAAAAGACCTTCCTAATGGTAAATAAGGAAGTTAACATAACAACATCCATAAATATATTGTTGCTCTCCTTAAAAGCAGTTCCGTTAAAAGACATAAAATCACACAAAGTAATTATTATAATAATGTATTCTTGGGTTTGTAACATATAGATAGAATGGGAGGGGCCAGGCAGAGTGGCTCAGGCCTGTAATTTCAGCACTCTGGGAGGCCAAGGCAGAAGAACTGCTTGAGGTCAGGAGTTCGAGACCAGCCTGGGCAACACAGCAAGACACTGTCTTTACAAAAAGTGAAAAAATTAGCCTAGCATAATGGCACGTCTGTAGTTCCAGCCACTTGGGAGGCTGAGGCTGGAGGATCCCTTGAGCCCAGGAGGTAGAGACTGCAGTGAGCTATGATCACACCACCTCCCAAATAGCCTGGGTGACAAAGTGAGACTCTGTCATACAAAAAAAGAATATATATAGCAATAATACCATAAATAGAGGAAGAAGGAACAGAGATTATATGGAAGTAATGTTTCAACATCTCACTGGAATTTCATATAAATCTGAAGTACAGCTCACCCTTGAGCAACAGAGTTTTGAACTGCATGAATCAACTTATTCATGGATTTTCTTCAGTCTCTGCACCCCTTAGACACCACCAACCCTTCCGCCTCCTCCCCTTCCTCAGCCTACTCAGTGTGAAGACAATAAGGGTAAGATGTTATGATGTTCCACTTGCACTTAGCAAATAGCAAATATGTTTTATTCCTTATGATTTTCTTACTAACGTCCTCTTTTATCTAGCTTACTTTATTATAAGAATACGATATATAACATGCAAAAGATGTCAATTGACTATGTTATCTATAAGGCTTCAGGTCAACAGCAGGCTCTCAGTTAAGCTTTGGTGAGTCAAAAGTAAGACATGGATTTTCAACTGCACGTGGAGTTGGTGCCCAATCCCAACATTATTCAAGGTCACCTGTTAAGGTAGGATGTATATAGAAAACCACTGAGAAAAAGCAAATATAGTTTAAAAAATTATTAAAAGAATTATGTTCTATTAGAAAATATCCACTTAGTGGAGAAGAAAGTAGTAAAGAATAGAGGATCAAAAAAGTCATGAGACATATAGAAAAGTAAAACTGCAGACATAAATTAAATGATATCAGTAATAACATTAAATGTAAGTTATAACACAGTCCAATTAAAAGACAGAAATCCCCCGGATTAAAAAATAAGATCCTATGATATTCTGTCTACAGGATAGAAGCTTTCAATTCAAAGACACAAATGGGTTGAAAGCAAAAAGATAGGCCGGGCTCGGTGGCTTAACCTGTAACGCCAGCACACTGGGAGGCCAAGGCGAGTGGATTGTCTGAGCCCACGGGTTCGAGACCCGCCCAGAGAACTTGGTGAGACCTCATCTCTACAATAAAATCAAAAATTAGCCGGGCATGGTGGCGCACACCTGTAGTTCTGGCTACCTCGGAAGGCTGAGGTGGAAGGATCGCCGGAGCCCAGCAGGTCGAGGCTGCGGTGGCCGGGAGCGTGCCACTGCACTCCAGGCTGGGTGACAGAGTGAGACTCCAACTAAAAAAAAAAAAGAAAGTAAAAAGATGAAAATGATAGATTACGGAAAGAGCAAACTAAAAAGGTAAAGTGGTCATATTAATATCAGACAATGTAGACTACAAAAATACCTCTAAAGATAAAAGGAGATATTTTATAATGAGGAAAAGGTTGGCTTGGCCAGGAGCGGTGGCTCAAGGCTGTAATCCCAGCACTTTGGGAGGCCGAGGTGAGGGGATTGCCTGGGCAACTTGGAGAGACCTCATCTCTACAATAAATCAAAAAATTAGCCAAGTGTGGCAGCATGCGCCTGTATTCCAGCTACTTGGAAGGCTGAGGCGGAAGGATCGCCAGAGCCCAGGCGGTTGATGCTGGGGTGGCCTTGAGCATACCACTGCACTCCAGCCTGGGCGATGGAGTGAGACTCCAATTCAAAAAAAAAAAAGGTTAATACACTGGGAAGATATTACAACTATAAAGAAATATGTGAGCCGGGCTCGGTGGCTCAGCCTGTAATCCCGCGCCTTTGGGAGGCTGAGGTGAGTGGATTGCCTGAGCCCGCAGGTTCGAGACCCGCCTGGGCAACCAAGACCTCATCTCTACAATAAATCAAAAAACTAGCCGGGCGTGGTAGCGCGCGCCTGTAGTTCCAGCTACTTGGAAGGCTGAGGCGGAAGGATCGCCGGAACCCAGCAGGTCGAGGCTGCGGTGGCCGGGAGCTACCACTGCACTCCAGTCTGGGCGACAGAGTGAGACTCCAACTCAAAAAAAAAAAAAAAGCTCAGTACTCAGGAGAAGCATAAGTATTGCTGGTACTAATAGCAGAAAGAGATTTCCTTTGTGGGGCCTCATAAAGAGGAAACTAATGGACCCAACATTATCTTAAAAAAATATGTCCTTTTAGTAAATAAAGCAATAGGTTTCAATGAGTAGTTTTTATTCCGTCTCTCAGTAGAGACCAAGTGGCATTGCTGCAGAGGACAACTTAGTGGAAGTAAATCTAGGTGTTGAAAAAGTAGATTAAGTGGTAAACTAGGGAAAAATGTAGCAGTGCCTACTGAGGGTAGGCTTATGTCTTATCTCTGTAAAAGCAGCATACAAATCATGAGAAATATACCAACATGCCAGTAACATGAGCAAAAACATGATGTCATTCATAAAAGAGGAGGTACAATTAATTAGTAAATAATAATTCAAACTAAAGCAAGTTTTCATTTTTTACCTACTAACTAAGTGCAGTATTTGGTTGGTTGGTTGGTGGGTTGGTTGGTTGGTTTGAATCCCAGTAGTGCTGATGTGGTAAAACGTGGTCTGTGGCACAGGGTGGAATCACCCTACTATGCTTCCCCTCAACTGTGAACTTCCTGAGGACAGAGACCAAGGCTGTTTCTGGTTCATCTTTTCTTCGTGACCTGAGCACAGTGCCAGGGACTGCATAAGAATTCAGTAACAGCTGAGTGAATGAAAGGACGTAAATGTTTAGAGTGGTTGATTCAGTAATTCTACTTCTGAGAAAACTTCCTAAGGCAACAACTCTAAATACAAATTCACCAAAAGAAGCGATTTAAGTGCACAAAGTTGTCCCTTGTAAAAGTGAAAAATCAGAAACAAACTAAAAGTCCATATCTCTAGGATCAGTAAATTGTGGTAATTTCACACTGGTACATTATGCAGCCATTTTGTACAGGAGCACCGAGTTTGAATAGCACAGAACTGTTACAAGGACTGCAAGAAAAGCTGCCAGGATGGTCATAGAGTATGTTTGGGTGATAAAACTCTGGGTTTTTAAATATTATTTTAGTGTTTTCATTTTATCAACTTTAATTAGCATTTATAATGGAAAAAGAAATGTTTTTACCCGGGTAGAGATATGTGTCATTACCTTTCATTCACTGGCATACACCCTCCCCTGCAAGGGCAACCTTCCCCTTTGTTACCCCTGTCTCCTTCTCTTTTCAGTTATACTGGTTGGTATAACTATGCCTGGGACTTTAATTGCGTTAAATCTGCATGGCAACTTGACATCTTTACTCTCCTGTCATCCTAAAGCAGTGAAGACTTGAGCCCCAGCTACCAGACATCCTCTATTCTGACAGACACCTGCTTAAGGAGGACTATTAGCACCACACTCCCAAAGGAAGAAGAGTACTGAGAACATATGGAACTGGGAGAAAGAATTGGGCTTAGTTTACTACTTGTCCTCCATTTCCCTGTTTCCACTCAGAGAGACAGAATTCTTGGGCTCTGAATGAGTCTTCGAGTGCTGTCAATGGATGGGTTAACTGTTGTGCTGACTGATACAATGGACTTGGGAGAAAAGGCACGCAGTTTGCTACAGTACTCTGAGCCACTGGAATTCAGTTCATTATCTTCCACATCAGAGAAATGCATTAAACTAAGAATTTACTTTATAAGTTCTAGCTATTGATGAAGTTGGTCTGCTAGTGACATGTGCCGAGGGAGCCTTGGCTGTGGGGTAGAGAAGGATGTTACCAGATGTTTATCACAGAGTTCAAGGTCACTGTTGCTTCATCAGCACTGCAGTTAATCAGAGCATCCTATTCAGGTTTACAAAGGTCTTACCCCAAAACCAATCTGTTCCATATTTTTATAGCAACAAGATAGCCAAGACCAAGTGTTAGGAACCTGGGGATCAGTTTGTGTCTGGGTCCTTCCTAATTCACCCACCCTCTGCGTCCTAACATGGAGCAGATTAAGCCTGCGTCTCATTGTCATTAGCAGTTTCTGCTGAGTGCTTACCAAGTCCTAGACCCCATTCTTAACTCTTCATATAGACTTAATTTATTTAATTGGCCGGGTGTGATAGTGCACACCTGTAGTTCTGGCTAGGTGGAAGGATCTCTGGGACCCCACAGGTCTACCCTGGAGTGACCATGAGTGTGCCATGGCACTCCAGCCTGGGTGACAGAGTGAGACTCCAACTCAAAAAAAAAAAATTGTAGTTAATACAAAATTCTTGAGAGTAGATACTATTATTCTCTCCCTTTTACAGATGAAGAGATGCACAGCATTATTGGTGAGGCCTGGGTTCATCCTGGAAGTCAGAGTTTGCTTTTTCAACCACTCTTCTTTGTTGCCTCCTTGTAATGGGCAAGTTGAATGGGTAAAACCAAGATGTGCAAAAGCTTTTGGGAGGGGGGGTTGATTTAGCATCAAGGTCAGTGACTAAAACACTAGGAGTCTGTCCTGGTAACAACTGTTTTGTGTTTTTTTTTTTTTAAGAGCTCTTGCTATATTGTCCAAGCTGGTCTCAAACACCTGGCCCCTCCTGCCTGAACCTTCCAGGTAGCTTGGACCACAGGGGCAACCCATCACACCTGGCTAGCAACTTATAAACTAAGTTTTCTGTACACTGCTCCCCACCCACCATTTATATCCCAGACTTCCCTCTTTCCATTTAGATTTTCAGGTTCCTTGGGTGGCAATCAGTTCTTCTTGTATAACCTGAAAACTAGATTTCTCTATAAACCCTCAAATCAGTCATCTATCTCTTTTCTTCTGGTGTTGCTGAGAAAGATGACTGTGATTACAAAGCATGTCCTTGCCATGAGCTCTTTGAAGAAAAGGTAGCATGAAAGTCCAGGTGCATTAACCAAGCTTGTTATATATTAGTCCTTTTCAATTTGGGGCAGAGGGGAACTGGGCAGATTCCAGGCCTGAGTTGCTGCCATGTGTTTCCTTCTTGTGGTAGCTCCTCTCACCAGGTGAGGGGGAAGCCAGTCTCATCTTTGTGCACCTTCCCAAACTCCCAGTACCTCATGGTACTAGAGCTGACCCTCCAGGCCTTGTTTTTGTTAAATATATATACAATAAAATGAAAAAATCTTGGTTATACTTTTTGATAAGTTTGTAAGTTTTACCATTGGATGAGTTCTGACTAATGCATACTCCCATATAACCCATGCCTCTATCAAGATACAGACTATTCCATCATTTTAGAGCGTTTTCTTGTTTATCTTCTTAGTCATCACCCTTCTCAGAAATAAACCTTGTTCTGAGATTTTACACCAAAGATTAGTTTTGTCCAGACCTTTTTTAAAAAACCTTGGAGCCAGGCTCAGTGGTCACGCCTATAATCCCAGCTATCTGAGAGCCTGAGGTGGGAGGATGACTTGAGGCCAGG
The DNA here is from genome assembly GCA_963574415.1 of Tarsius wallacei. Classification (NCBI taxonomy): domain Eukaryota; kingdom Metazoa; phylum Chordata; class Mammalia; order Primates; family Tarsiidae; genus Tarsius; species Tarsius wallacei. The sequence goes on from CAUYQG010218179.1 coordinate 9,866, forward strand.
AGTTTGAGACCAGCTCAAGTAACATAGTAAGACCCCCATCTCTAAAGATAAAATTAATTAGCCAAACACAGTGGCACACTCCTGTAATCCCAGCTACTCAGGAGGCTGAGGCAGGAGAATCCCCTTGACCCCTGAAGTCAAGGAGTTTGAGGCTGCAGTGGACTATGATCATACCACTGCACTCCAACCTGGATGACAGAGTGAGATACCTTGTTTCTAAAAATAATAATAATAATAATAATGATAGGCTGGGCGTGGTGGTGCGTACCTGTAGTCCTAGCTACTTGGAAGACTGAGGTGGAAGGTTTGCTTGAGCCCGGGAGTTCAAGACTAGCCTAGGCAACATAGCAAGACCTTTGTCTCTACAAAAAAAGAAAAAAGAAAAAATCTAGGCATGGTGGACGCACCTGTAGTTCCAGCTACTTGGAAGGCTGGGGCGGGAGAATTGCTTGAGCCCAGGAGACTGTGGTAAGCTGTGATCGTGCCACTGCACTCTAGCCTGAGTCTCAGAGTGAGACCCCCAACTAAAAAAAGAAAAAGAATCTAAAAATAAAGACACCTTGGAATTTGATTTTGTTGTTTTGATTTTGTTGTTTTGTTTCTTCAAAACAACAAAATCAAATTCCAAGGTGTCTTTATTTTTAGATTCTTTTGGGTTTGGTGACCCATCTAACCTGGGAGTGTTGCCCTGTTCACATATGGTGGCTCTAACTCCTTTAGATACGAGGTAAATGGAGAGGGACTAGCATTCATGCCCTCTCTGCAGACTCCCATTGTGAGCATCCATTTTGAGCATCAGTGTCTAGAAGCTGAAGAGTGATTATATCTAGCATTTTTTTAGATACCATGTAAGGGTATAGAGATTAATTAGTCTGCCGACTTGACAACACGAGAATGCACTGCAAATGGTACGTGAGCATCAGAATATTTATTTCTCTAATTACTCATGTTCTTCCAGTTATAATTACTTTTGTCACCATGTTAGTTGTGACAGAACAACAGTCATTCTTTGCCCAGATATTTTTCTAGATTATACCATGTCATTTCCTCTTGATATCTGGTAAGTAAATCCTCTGTCTATAAAACTTGATTTGGGCCAGTGCGGTGGCTCACGCCTATAATCCAACTACTTTGGGAGGCTGAGGTGAGAGGATTGCCTGAGCTCATGGGTTTAATTTTTTTTTTTTTTTTTTTGAGTTGGAGTCTCACTCTGTCACCCAGACTGGCGGAAGGATTGCCTGAGCCCAGCAGGTCCAGGCTGCTGTGGCCATAAGCGTGCCACTGCCCTCCAGCCTGGGCGACAGAGTGATACTCTGATTAACAAAAAAACAAAAAAAAACCCCAAAACTTGGCTGGGTACGGTGGCTCATTCCTATAATCCCAGCACTTTGGGAGGCTGAGGTGAGAGGATTGCCTGAGCCTACGGGTTTAAGACCAGCTTGGGCATCTTGGCAAGACCTCATCTCTACAATAAATCAAAAAATTAGCTGGGCATGGTGGCGTGTGTGCCTGTAGTTCCAGCTACTTGGAAGGCTGAGGCGGAAGGATCACCTGAGTCCAGCAGGTTGAGGCTGTGGTGGCCAGGAGCATGCCACTGCACTCCAGCCTGGGTGACAGAGTAAGACTCCAACTCAAAAACAAAAAAAAAACTTGCCCACTGCGTGAAAAAAATAGCATACATTCTACGGAAGTATAAGGTGTGACTTGTCATGAAGAAATTCTTACTCCAGTGGAACTGAGAAGAATAGCTGCATAAATGTCAGTGACATAAACCGACATCTATGTAGTTAAATTCAGTTGTAACAAAACTTTATAAACTCTAAGGGCTCTGGATTAGAAACTCAAAGCAAGGAATCATTACTAGAGAGAGGCATGATTGAGGTAGTATAGGAAGGTGTTAATTCTTTACATGATTGCTTCATTTCAGGTAAATGAGTTCCTTAACAGACCATATTGCCACCATAAGGGTCTTTGATTTCAGTACTGATACTAATAAGAATTACTGTTTACTTTGCACCAAGATCTGCCAGGCATTGTGCTATACGCTTTGCCTTCATTCTCATTTAATCTTGATAACACCCCTATGAGGTCAGTAGTATAATCGTCATTTTACTGTTGAAGAAATTACAGGTCTCAGAAAAGGTGAAACTTGACTGAAACTGACAGATCTGGGGTTTAAATCCATATCATCATTTCAAAATCCTTTTTTCTTCCTCCTATGTTATTTCTAGCTTTTAAGGTGCTAAAAAAGACTTGTTTCCTCCCTTGAAGACTCCATGAGATGACCTCTATCAAAAGATAGCTGCATTGCTTTTCTCTGTAGAAAAGTCTCAGATTATATAGTGCTGCATCACAGTAGTGATGCTTGGGCTAAGGAAAGCAGGGTACACAGTATTAAACTCCAAGTTGCCAGGTGCAGTGGCTCACGCCTATAATCCCAACACTTTGGAAGGTAGAGATGAGAGGATTGTCTGAGCCCAGGGGTTTGAGACCAGCCTCAGCAACATGGCAAGACGTTGTCTCTATAATAGATAAAAAATATTAGCTGGGCATGGTGGCACATGCCTGTGGTTCCACCTACTTGGAACACTAAGGCAGAAGGAGTGCCTTAACTCAGCAGGTCGAGGCTGCGGTGGCTGTGAGTGTGCCACTGCACTCCAGCCTGGGTGACAGAGTGAGACTCTGACTCAAAAAAACAAAAAAAACTCCAAATTGTGGCCTCTTAATATTTATTTAAGGATGTGTGCATGGTGGTTCATGCCTGTAATCCCAACACTTTGGGAGGCCGAGCTGGGCAGATTGCTTGAGCCCAGGAATTTGAGACCAGTCTGGACAACTTAGCAAAACCTCATCTCTACAAAAATTTTTAAAAATTAGTAGCATATACCTGTAGTCCCAGCTACTTGAGATGTGGATGTGAAAGAATCACTTGAACCCAGGAGGTCAAGGCTGCTGTGAGCCATGATCATTGTGATCATGCCATGGCACTCCAGTCTGAGTGACAGAGTGAGACCCCAACACAAAAAAAAAAAAAAATACACACACACACATATATGCTGGAAGTTATACAGTCATCTATCCATGGGATATTGGTTCTAGGACATTCTCCCTCCCAGCAGATATAAAAATTCACAGATGTGCAAGTCTTAGTGATAGGAGATGACATAGTATTTGCATATAACCTGTGCACATCCTCCCATATATTTTAAATCATCTCTAGATTATAATAACTAATACAGTATAAATGCTATGCTGTATTTTTTATATGTATTATTTTTATTGTATTATTATTTATTTTTATTTTTACTTTTATTTTTTTGAGTTGGAGTCTCACTCTGTCGCCCATACTGGAGTGCAGTGGCCGCTCCCGGCCACTGCATCCTCGACCTGCTGGGCTCCAGCGATCCTTCCGTCTCAGCCTTCCGAGTAGCCGGAACTACAGGCGCGCGCTACCATGCCCAGCTGATTTTTTGATTTATTGTAGAGATGAGGTCTCGCCAAGTTGCCCAGGCGAACCCGCAGGCTCAGGCAATCCACTCATCTCGGCCTCCCAAAGTGCAGGATTACAGGCTGAGCCACCGAGCCTGGCTGTATTATTATTTTTTATTGGTGTTTTCCCCAGATATTTTTTTTTTTTTTTTTTGAGTTGGAGTCTCACTCTGTCGCCCAGACTGGAGTGCAGTGGCCGCTCCCGGCCACCGCAGCCTCGACCTGCTGGGCTCCGGCGATCCTTCCGCCTCAGCCTTCCAAGTAGCTGGAACTA
>CAUYQG010218185.1:0-10333 GCA_963574415.1 Tarsius wallacei
GGTGGTGCACACCTGTAGGTCCAGCTACTTGGAAAGCTGAAGCAGAAGAATTGCCTGAGCCCAGCAGGTTAAGAGGCTGCAGTGGCACACTCACTGCCCCACCCCCACCCCCACCAGGGAAGTGGCAGCTGTGAGTGTGCCACTGCACTCTAGCCTGGATGACAGAGTGAGATTCCAACTCAAAAAGAAAAAAATCAAGAAGAGGTTCTGTACACATGGGGTGGTGTAGGCCTGTCCCTGTGACCAGGGTGGGCCCTTTGGCCCATGGCCCCCATTTGGGCCCACACTCCAGTCTGCTCAGTGTCGGCCAACAAAAAACATTGACCTGGAGTTTGGGGTTTGGGTTTGAAAAGGCTAAGGTTCAATCACAGCACTAGAGGACAGGGGGAAGGGTCACAGGTCTCCCTCGGGTCACATCTCTGCTGGGCAGTGCCTGGAGCCCTGGGCTGCCTCTCACCAGTGCCTCCCCCAGGTGGAGCAGCTGTTCGCCCTGACTCCCATGGACCTGACAGGGAATATCGACTACAAGTCCCTGTGCTACATCATCACCCACGGAGATGAGAAAGAAGAGTGAGGGGCAGGCGCCACGCCCACAGGGCCACCTCAATAAACTCTATTGCCAAAGTAGAATTGCAGTGGTGGCTTGTGTGTGACAGATGGGTGGGAACCAGCCAAGGGGATCCCAAGGGCCCGTGCAGGTGTTGCCATGATAATGACCACCACACACATCCTGGGAACTGGCTGCTGACTCAGTGACTCACCCCCACACTGCCAAGTGTAGTGTGAACTGTGATCATGCCCAGTGTACAGAAGGAGACTGAGGCACAGAGAGTGTGGGCATCTCTCTCAAGGCCATACCTCTGGGAGAGGAAATGGTGGGACTTACACCCACCTCCACCAGGTCCAGGAATGTGCCACAAAGTGGGCACTGCCCAGCTCCTCGAGGCTGTACAGAAAACAGGCTGCTTGCCGGGTGCTCAGCAAACTCTGCCCAACAGTCTGATGGTGGGCAATGGCCCTGTGGCCCCCCCAGCTGCACAGCCTCCCCTGGCCCACTGCCTACACCTCCTCCCAGTACACTGGCTCAGGTGGGCCTCCCTCCATGCCAGCGTGGGGTTTGCTGGGCCCTGTGTGAAAGGCACAGAGGAACCCATTGGAAAAAACAGCCAGCTTCTCGTTGAAAATGCAAGCAAGGCACTGGGACGTGAGGGAAATGAACACTGAGGGAGTGACTGGCATATGTGCAGATTCTTAGAGGAAATACTCAGAAATTGGCTTTGTGTCTCATGAGCCGCTCAATGCATGGTGAGGGGTAAAAGGGCCAGACAGCTGGAGGGTAGGGAGAGGACTTCTCAGGAGAAAAGTTAGTTCTCCATTCCCCACCTCAGCTGAGAAGTGAGCTGGAGGAGAAGGTAACCCCATCATGGATATTGGAGGAGCAGTGGGGGACTTCCCAAAGTACCAGGCAGAGAGACTGAGACAGAGACCAAGAAAGAGAGGCAGCAACATCTCAGACCTCAAGCCTCAGCCAGACCCAGAGTGCTCGAAGTCCTCCTCCTGCCGGGACAGTGGAGTGAGAGCTCCTCCTCTCCCTCCAACCTTGCAGTGGGGAGGTGGGAAGAGGCGAGCAATAGAGGGGCAGTGGACACGCTCCCTTCCCAAAGGCCCCAAGAGGAAATACGTTTCACTCAGGTGTTCAATTTTGATTTTTATCTGGAACCTGACAATTTAATTAGTAAATTGAGACGAGATTTAAAGTGATCATAGCATTTTCTATTGCTTGTAAGGGATTACACACGTCACGGAACTTTCATCCAAAGATCAGGCTGCAGCCCACAGCCCCTGAGCATGCATAATGAGACAGTGCGTGAACAAAGCCAAGTCACCGTTAGAATATGATCACAGGTCTGCTTGTTCAACAAACTGACTTCATAAAGTAAGGGATAATTTTATAATCCCAGACTCTACAGGGGAACATTGTGAAAGACAGAAATGGACCAAAAAGATTATAGGTGTCTGGCTATCTGATTTGATGGAATCTCTGTACCTCTCATTGTCTTTGAGCTATTTCACCACTTGGTTAATTGTAAATAACTAATAGCAAGACACCGGTTCTTCTTCAAAGGCACACAAAGAAGTGTTCGGTGGAAGGACAGTCGCTTTTTCCCTTCTCCTCTGTGGAAGAAGCCTATTTTGCCTCTATTAAGCAAATTCATCTCAGCATTTCTGACTGTCCACACATATACCTACTCTTTGAATTCGCCCCTGAACCAGTTGTAACATCTTATTGGTCCCCTAATGAATTCACAAATAAAGAAAATTATTGGCAGGTGTTTGTTCCAGTTTGTATGTGAGTCATTATCTTTTTCTACTCCTGGCATAGATATCTGCATCAAAACTGTCTGTGTTAGTGTTGTCAGGAGTAAACGGAGGGCAGAGTGCATGTGTGTGTGTGTGTGTGTGTGTGTGTGTGTGTGTGTGTGTGTATCTGTGTCAAAAGAGAAAGGATAGAGAGGAACAGAGATGGGCACAGACCTCAGACATGAGTTTAGCCTGTGCTACCCACTGACCACCCTAGGCTACTGAAAACTTGACATGTGGTCAGTGTGCATCAGGATGTACTGCAGTGTGTAAAGTGCACACCATATTTTGAAGATGTAGTACCAAAAACATGCAAATATCCCATTGACAACTTTGATGTCGATTATATGTTGAAATAATATTCTGGCATGTTGGGTTAACTTAAAATATTGCTAAAATTAATTTTTGTGTGTGTGTGTGTGTGTGTTGGAGTCTCACTCTGTCGCCCAGACTGGAGTGCAGTGGCCGCTCCCAGCCACCGCAACCTCGACCTGCTGGGCTCCAACGATCCTTCCGCCTCAGCCTTCCGAGTAGCTGGAATTACAGGCATGCACTACTATGCCCGGCTGATTTTTGATTTATTGTAGAGATGAGGGCTCGCCAAGTTGCCCAGGCGGGTTTTGAACCCGTGGGCTCAGGCAATCCGCTCACCTCAGCCTCCCAAAGTGCTGGGAGTACAGACTGAGCCACCAAGCCCAGCTTAAAATTAATTTTAACTGCTTCTTTCACTTGTAAAATGTGGCTACCAGAAAATTTCAAATTCCACACATGACTCACGCTTCTGGATCCCATTCTAGTAGACAGCACTGAGTTAGACTGTTTAATGTGTCCGCTTAAGCCTGTAGTCTCTGGGAGAGTCCGAGGCAGTCTCTGGATTCAAACACACCAGCAATCTCTGCAGAGAGTGCTCCCAGCAGGGAGCAGTAGTTTTGACATCCTTAAAAGAAGCCAATTTAATTTGGGTGGAGTTGTCTCTGAGTGTTCTCGAAGTACAGGCAGAAGGGAGGGAGGGCTGTTTCTAGAGAGCAGTGATCATACAAATTCGTTTGTGAGACCAGACTTTTTCCCCTGGTGAAGCCCAGGCACCCTTATGTAGAGTGTCTAACAGTCTATACCTGAAGATGTTGGAGGAAGGCGGTGTGAGGTGGGCAAGGAGACGGAGATCCCTGGGAGGGGCTGGGGTGTTCTGTGTTGTCCACCTGCTAAGAGCTGAGCTCTCTCCAGGACGGAGATGCGCCTGGTCAGGCTTGCAGACCCCTGCGTGGTCTGGGCCTGGGTCCCTCCAGTCACTGCCAGGCAGCAGCTCCCAGGTGAAAAACAGACATAGAAATGCAACAGGACCTGAAAGGCCCGTGAACCTCTAACTGCGCTCAAGTTCTCTGTGCCTAGGGGACAGGTCTCCTCCATACTCCCACATCCTGCTACCCTGCACCCAAATTATCCATCCTTCCCGTCTCACTGCTCATTGCTATAGTGACACCCCCCTCAGAGCCAAGGTGCTTGCTCCAGATGTCCCAAAGGTCCTGGTCCTCAGAGTCCCCATCCCAGATCCCCTGCATGAATCCCTGCTTGGACCTAAGCCCCCTGACTGTGCATGTCTCTAGACCTTTCGCCTTCACTGAGACAGTGTCCAGAGCCTTCCCATCTCCCTAGAGAGACTTCCTTCTGTTTATAGCCCTCCTCCTTCTCTGCCAGAGAACAGAAGCGCTGTCCCATTAGCTCAACCTTCCCCTCCCCAGTCCCAGCCCCAGTACCCCTGCAGGCCCTGGATGCAAAGGTCCGAGGGAGCCTCTTCCCTACAGTGCAGGCCCCACCTGGGGGCTCTGAGTCAGTATCTGCATTCTCAGGGATGGTCTCTAGCCAGGGCAGGGTCCAGCTGTGCTGCCCAAGTGTCCTCACCCGGGCTTTGAGACATCAGGTAGAGACAGCCTTAAGGGTAAATACAAATTAAAAATAAAGGCCGGGCTCGGTGGCTCAGCCTGTAATCCCAGCACTTTGGGAGGCCGAGGCGAGTGGATTGCCTGAGACCAGGGGTTCAAGGCCAGCCCTGACATCTTGGCGCGATCTCATCTCTACAATAGATCAAAAATTAGCTGGGCGTGGTAGCGCACACCTGTAGTTCCGACTACTTGGAAGGCTGAGGTGGAAGGATCGCCTGAGCACAGCACGTCAGCGCTGGGGTGGCTGTGAGTGTGCCACTGCACTCCAACCTGGGCAACTCCAACTCAAATAATAAATAAATAAGAAAAAGTGAATTCTCCCTGGTAGAAACAAAAAGAGAAAACAAAAAACAAAAACAGACTTTTCCCTTTCCCTTTTCTTTTCTTTTTTTAAGTAGGAATTTATTAAGAGGACAGGAAAGCTCCCGGCAGTGGGAGGGATCCCAAAGGGCTCCCCTCTTTCTCTTTTCTTAGAGCACTTTTTTAAGGAAACTTCTAAGTTCTTTCTTGGCCTCCTGTTATGTAAAAGCTAAATAAGCCTCTTGCCAGTTTCATGTGCCAGGAATGTTTCCTTCAGGACCTGGGAGCCATCATTTGAAATGTAATCACCAAGGGAGATATAGCCTTATCTTCCAATTTCCATGGGAGGGTGGGAGCCTCGCTTCAGCCAGGTGCCTCGTCCAAGTTGCAAACATACTTTCAGTCTTAAAGATATGAGTCTAATTTTTCCTTTGGAGAAAGGCGATTAGCAAATCCAGGTGGCTACCCCATTTGCCTGGGGATTTAGGAAGAACTGCGTGTGACTAGTTGTGCTGGGGAGTCTTCTCACCTGAGCACTTGCCACGTTTCTCTCAAGAACATGGATGGGATGGGTTGCACCTGGCTGCACACAAGGGGAAGACGTCTGCCTTTGCAGTCTCTCAGTGGATTGTCTGTGGTGAGCATTGAGGTCTGCTTAATGCTATTCAATAGTTAAACTGTTTCCTTTCTCAGCTACTTTTGTCGAAAGGCATTCTGCATTGGCAGGAGATTTTGTTTTTCATGATCTCCTCAACATGCCTGATGTTCCATCCCTCAAGAGCCTCAGCCTTGCCCTGGGAGGGTGTGGAGGCAAGTGGCCTCTCCCAGGGACAGTGCTGGCCAAGCTGGCCCGGCAGCACAGCATGGGCTGCTCCCCAGAGGCTCCCACCAGTCAGCGTGGGTCGGGCCCCTGTTGTGTTATATTTTCTGACCTTATTTTTTTTTATTTTAAAGATGTGGAATACAATTCAGGATGAGGTATACAAGTTGACCTTATTCTGCAACCCCGTTAGCCCCCTGCCTAGGCCCCAGTCCCTTCCCTGCCTCGACCCCTCAGCCCTCCCTCTCTGTACATTCTTTCTTGAGCCGAGTTAACACCACTGATAAGATTAAAGACAGGCTTTTGAATTTCTGCTCCGGCATGAGAAATATGTGACCTGCATGCTTCTCCAGCTTAACTGTCCCATGTAACTGTCAGGGCCTGAAGGGCGCCTACTGGCCCACAGCCCACCTCACCCAACCCCAGTCCAGACTCCCCACCAGGCTAGGAGGCTCCTGCCTGAACCTTGACTCCCCTATGTTCTCATTTTCCTGCACAAGAGTGCAGGGGACCTAGGTAAGCTGGAGGGACGGTAAGGCGTAGGCAGGGTTGCACACACTTGCCTCTTCCTTTGCAGCAAAACTTCTAGACTCTTCTAGACCCTTCTAGACCGTAGCCAAGGTAAAGGAACAGGCCAACCCCCCACCCCCTCACTGTGTGCCTGTCTGGGTCTCGGTTTCTGTCTGCGAAGCCGGGCTAGACTAGAGCATCTGATGGGGTCATCGAGCTGCTCTGCCCTGGGCACTTGCTTGGCACCGTGTGCACATGGCAACCACTCCCCCAACCACTACCCTCACCTGCTCCTCCACAGCAGCTGAGTTTGTGGTTGTGCCCCCCCACCAGCCGCAGAATAAAGGCTGTGTTCTTGGCCTCCCTCAGTGGCAGGTGTGATCCAGTGTGGTGGCAGTTTTCTCTTTACGAGACAGATGTGTGCGGCTCCCTCTGATCTGCTGACTGGCACCTGGCTTAGGCTGTGAATAAAAGGGAGCCACGGGATGGGGGTGCCGTGAGCTAGGTCTGGCTAGGTCTGTGACACACGGGATCTCCACCTTGAATTTCCGTCAGATCTTACATGAGGCAAACACATTTCATCTGATGGAAGCTGCCGCTGTTTGGAGTCGTTCATACTTACAGCAGAACCTAATCCTAACCAATGCAATGCGACTACCAGCCCTACTTCCCGACGGAAACTGAGCCACCACATGGAAAAGCAACCTGTCCAAGGTCACACACAGCTCGAAGGCGGCAGAGAGTTTGAACCTGTTCTCGATCTTTGTGCAGATGGACCCCAAAGCAGAGCACAAAGCAGAAAGGCTGTAGGTCTGGGGCCGCACTTCCGGGGAATAAAGCGACCACACACAGTTCTGGAGAGCCCATGAGTGAGCTAAGTTCTTGCATCTGAAAGTTTATGTGTCCCTCACATATCAGGGGCTTAAAATGAAGACGTCTGAATTACACAACCTCTTGATAGCATGCACCCACTCCTCCCAGCCTTTCCTTCTGAGGTCAGGCCAGAGCAAGCCCTCTGCAGTGCTGATTTTACTTCAGAATCACCAGGCACACCCATAGGGCAGGGACCAGGCAGCGCTTGAGGAAATGCACAGATGGAAAAACGTGCAGATGGACTGGGAGGTGGGCTAGTACCCCCGACAGCCTGCTTCTAAGGTGGCGGAGCCTCTGGAAGTCACAGCACTGTGTATACACCATTGGGGAGCAATTATGGGATAGTTGAAGAGCTCAGCTTGCACCCAAGAATTCCAGTTCAGCCTGGGCAACTAGTGAGACTCCATCTCTACAAAAAAATTTAAGAATTAGCTGAGTGCTGTGGCACACACCTGTAGTCCTAGCTACTCAGGAGGCTGAAGCAGAAAGACCACTTGAGCCCAGAATTTCAAGGCTGCAGTAAGCTATGGTCACACCACTGCAATCCAGCCAGGGTGACAGAGGGAGACCCTGTTTCTGGGGGGGAGGGGGGGAAGGCTTAGTGTATTGTTTAGTGTGGAGCTTGCTCCCATCAAGAGGCTGAGGTTATTTCTCCACCTGCCAACTCCAGGCTGACCTGTGGCTTGCTGACCTCAAGCCTTACAGTTCTGCCCTCGCTTTCCTGGAACCCGAAAGCCACCATGCTAAGGCAAAACCCAGGTTTAAAGGTCGTTTGAAGACAGAGAACTGATCCTCAGCCGCCCCACCTGAGGTTGGACACATGGGAATGAGACTACTCTGATGGACCCTCGGTCCCAGTTAAATGGTCATATTCAAGCTCAGGCAGACAAAGGGATGCCTGTTCAACCCACAGCATCATGGGAAATAAGAAACCATTGCTTTTTCAAGCCAGTAGGATTTGGGCATGACTTGTTTACAGCAATAGATAAGTAGAACATCATCTTAGCCTATATTCTGATGAAGACAAACAGTAGTGTTGACAACTTTTTAGAAAGATTAACCAAAAATTGAGATTTCTTCATTTTGACTTCTGGAGACAAGAAACAGAGGCCTGCCCCAACTGGCTCACCACTCACTGGTCCTCCAAACACCCGTGGGGATGGAGTTACCTGAGACCAGGCTCTCTGAGTGGAGGGCACAGGATGCTGAGGCCAAGCAGAGGTTAGTCCAGGCTGAAAGGAGAGCAGCCAGAAGGTTCTGGAATAGCTCTGGCCAGGTTATTATGGCTGTGGCCCTTGCTAGAGCCTCCCTACCCTGGAGTGACACCATCCCCATCTCCACCCCACCCCACCCTCAGCCCAGGTTCTGTTGCTGTGGCTGCATGATGAGGAGAGTGGCCCAGTCCCAGCCTTCTGGCCCCCTTGCTTTCCAGCCCTTCCCCCACCTCCAAAGGCTTCTGGCCTCAGTCCAGAGTCACCTCCTATGGAAGCCACTCTCTGACACGAATCTGGGTGATGTTCCTCCCAGGCTCACCCAGCCCACCCTGCTCAGCCCTACACCATGGCTTCCGGTGAGTGATGTAAAGGCAGGGGCACTTCTGTCCCCAGCACAGAGAGCAGATGTCCTGGAAAGGTCTCATGAGTGAAGAGACATTATGAACCTCCAGATCTGTGGAGGCTGAGGGCCGGGAGGCTTCATAGATGCTGTGAGTCCAGGGATTTGACCACCTGTGGCAGTTTAAACCCAGGGGCTTCTCTCTGGGTAGCAAGCACCATAGCATGGGATGCACTCCACTGCACACAGCGGGAGGCAGCTTCAGTGGGAAGGAACCCCTCTGCTGCCTGCTGTCTGCTGCTGTGCCTGTGTGTGGGGGTGCATATGCATGTGTGTGCATGTGGTGTGGGTGCATGTTGTGTATATGTGTATGCATGTGGGGCTATACATACATGTGCATATGTGTAGTGTGGGGGTGGGGGATTGAGGATGGTGTGTATGCATGTGGAGTGTATGTCTATGTGTGTGTGTGGTGGAGAGTGTGGTGTGGGTATGCGTGTATGAATGCATGTGTGTGAGAAGGGAGACCCCCCCTCTTGCTGACCCCCTCCTGGCCACCCCCCGCCCACTCTCTGCCCTTCACTGCCCATTTCCTCCTGGACTCATTGCCTGGTCCCTGCCACCTCACATGTCTGGGGCAGCCTCTTACCTTCCATCTGTCAACTCACTTCAGCCCTGCCCCTCCCATCTGTGGAACCATCCCCCAGGATGTGCCGCTGACACACGGAGCCACACAGCTCCAAAATAGAACCTTATCTCTCTGCCTGCCCCCTTTGCCGTCAGCAACACCTCCACCATCTTCCTCACAGGACCCCCCTTAACTCTCTGCTTCCTCCTACATTTCTACCCACTCTCCACCCTCAGCCTGCTCCAGGACTAGCTAAGCCAGCCAAAGCACCCTGGCTTGCCCTTCTGACTCCCATGATCTGGTCATGGTCCAGCCACCCACCTCCTTGCAGGGCTGCCTGGTCTGACCCATCCAGAGACAAGGGCAGGCTGCACCACTGGCCATAGTTTTCAGAAGGACACAGACAATGTGAGGATGGCCACCAGCTTGGTCTTGCGCCCACTTGCATCCTGAACCATGGTTCTCATAATAGAAAATAAGCTCAAAACATTACTCCAGCCTGGGCGGCAGAGTAAGATCCCATCTCTAAAAAAATAAAAAGCAAACTGGCAAAAAAAAAAAAAAAAAAATTAGGGGAAAAGGGGAGCATCTGATCCAGAGTTTCTACATATTAAGATTCAAATGTCCAATTTAAGAAAAAAAAATCACAAGGCATACAAAGAAATAAGAAAGTATGACCCGTTCAAAGGAAAAAATAAATCAGCAGAAACTATATCGGAGAAAGACCAAATGGCTGACTTACTAGAAAAAGACTTTAAGTAGCTCACACCTGTGTTCCAGCACTTTGGAAGCCCAAGACGGGAGGATTGCTTGAGCCTAGGAGCCCAGGGGTTTGAGAACAGCCTGGGCATGGTTGCACGCACCTATAGTCCAAGCTACTCAGGAGGCTGAGGCGGGAGGCTCACCTGAGCCCAGAAGGTCGAGGCTGCAGTGAGCCATGATCTTGTCGCTGCACTCCAGCCTGGGTGAGAGAGATGACTCAAAGCAAAACAAAAACAAACAAACAAAAAAGCTCAAAAAAACTAAGAATAAGGCCAGGCACAGTGGCTCAAGTCTGTAATTCCAGCACTTTGGGAGGCAGAGGGGAAAAGATTGCTTGAGTCCAGGGGTTCAAGACCAGCCTGGGCAACTTGGCAAGATCTCGTCTCTACAAATAAATAAATTAGCTAGGTGTGGTGGCACATGCTTGTGGTGGCAAGATCTTGTCTCTACAAATAAATACATTAGCTATGTGTGGTTACAGCTACTTGGCAGGCTGAGGTGGAAGGTTTGCCTGCACCCAGGAGTTTGCGGCTGCGTTGGCCATGAGTGTGCCACTGCACTCCAGCCTGGGTGACATAGTAAGAC
>CAUYQG010218192.1:0-22942 GCA_963574415.1 Tarsius wallacei
AAAAGTCGACTAGGGACAAGAAGAAGGAGTTTCAGTGGCGTAGAGAGTCTTATTTAACCCAGAAAGAAAGAAGAAAGAAAGAAAGAAAGAAAGAAAGAAAGAAAGAAAGAAAGAAAGAAAGAAAGAAAGAAAGAAAGAAAATGGTCACCTGGCCAGGCTCGGTGGCTCAGCCTATAATCCCAGCACTTTGGGAGGCCGAGGTGAATGGATTGCCCGAGTCCGCAGGTTCGAGACCAGCCCAGGCAACTTGGTGAGACCTCGTCTCTACAATAAATCAAAAACTAGCCAGGTGTGGTAGCGCACGCCTGTAGTTCCAGTTACTTGGAAGGCTGAGACGGAAGGATTGCCAGAGTCCAGCAGGTTGACGATGGGGTGGCCATGAGCGTGCCACTGCACTCCAGCCTGGGCTATGGAGTGAGACTCTGACTCAAAAAAAGAAAAAGGAAAATGGTCACCTGAACATGTCCTGACTGCCCCCTACTCCCTATCTTACTATACCTACCTCTTCAAAACAAAAGTGTGCTGGGACTCGTGGCAGCTGAGTGGGTGTGTGGCTGATGTCTCTGCAGGAGTCCCTGTAGGACAATCCGGGGTTGAAATGCCCCCACCCCATGCACCAGCTTATCTTGAGATAAGCTACAGAACACTCTAGGTAAGGACCAGACATAATCCATCCTATGAAGTCTGGCCCATAGGGGGCCATGGATTTCCTAGAGTAAAGTGGACATCACATACATCTGCGTGTGTCTGTGTGTGTGTGTGTGTGTGTGTATGTGTTCTCTCTCGACCCCAAGAACCCCAAGAGGAGCCCTGCTTCCAAGTATATGAGGAGGCAAGGCAATGAGAAAATAGAAGGACATCTCTGCACACCTGCCTGGTACACACCTGGGCCCACTGGAATACAGAACCCATCTCCTTCCATAATGTGGGAAGTTAACCATGTTCTAAACCCCCAGATCCGAGCCCCCAAAAAGCAGAAAAACATGTGAGAAGCCATAGCAGCTGAAAAGATAACAGCCCAACATAATTGACACCCAGCAAAATAGAGCTACTGAAATAGATAATGACTTCAAATAAGAATAGCAAAAAACAGCTGGGCACAGTGGCTCATGCCTGTAGTCCCAGTAATTCAGGAAGCTGAGGCAGAAAGATTGCTTGAGCCCAGGTGTTCGAGGCTGCAGTGAGCTACATTCACACCACTGTACTCCAACCTGGGCCACCTCTGAGAGGTAATGTGGAGCCGGCATCTCAGAGTTATTTACCCTGAGGTGTGAGAGAACTGAGCTGTGTATACACCAAGCCCAGGCTTTGGTTGAAGGTTGTCCCAGGAAATGTTTTCCCTGCCACATCCGGTGACAGATCAACCGGACCTGGTGACAGCTGCTGGCTATCAGAAGTCACCGGAATGGTGAGAATCAAGAATATAGGCAGGCCAGGCGTGGTGGCTCACACCTGTGATCTCAGCACTTTGGAAGGCCCAGGTGGGAAGATTGCTTGAGGTCAGGAGTTTGGAACCTGCCTGGGCAACATCCCAAGACCCCATCTCTACAAAAAATAAAAAAGTTAGCCAGGTGTGGTGGTACACACCTTTAATCCCAGCTACTCCAGAGACTGAGGCAGAGAATTCGCCTGAGCCCAGGAGGTCAAGGCTGCAGTGAGCCATGATCATACCACTGCACTCCAGCCTGGGCAACAGAGTGAGACTCTGAATCAAAAATATATACATATATAGGCAGAGTGGAAGGGTGCAATGGCTCACACCCAGCACTTTGGGAGGCCAAGGCAGGAGGATTGCTTGAGAACAGGAGTTCAAGACCAGTCTGGGCAACATAGTGAGACCACCGTCTCTACAAAAAAAAATTTTTTTTAATTTAAAAGGATATAGGCAGATCTCTTCCCCACTTCTATTCATGATGACTCCATCTTTCCTGTGGCTTAGGCTGAAAACTTTGAAGTTATTCTTTCCTCCTCTCTTTCCTTCATGCTCCACATCTAATCCCTCCGCAAATCCTACTAACTGTTAGATCCAGAATCTTTTATATGCAGAATTCTTTCTACCTTGGCAGTGAGCCTCCTGGCCCTCAGTGTCACTCGTCTGCATTATCCTAGCAGTCCCAAGAAAGCCACAAAGATTATTAGTGACAGAACTTAGACCCTGGCCTCCTCTCTCAGCTCAACATGTCCATTCCCACCACACCACACTACACAGTCAGAGTCTCCAGGGAGAATTCAAGTCCACAGGCAATCCCTCAGAAGGCAGCAGGTGGTATAGAAAGAGACCAACCAGGTCAGGTGCAGTGGCTCATGCCTATAATCCCAGCATTTTGGGAGGCAGAGGCGAGAGGATTGCCTGAGCCCAGGCAGTCGAGACCAGCCTGGGCAACATGCTGATACCTCATTTCTATGATAAATCAAAAAATTAGCCAGGCATGGTGGCACACGCCTGTAATTCCAGCTACTTGGAAGGCTGAAGCTGAAGGATCACCTGAGCCCAGCAGGTCAAGGCTGCCGTGGCCGTGAGTGTGCCACACTGCACTCCAGCCTGGGCGACAGAGTGAGACTCTGACTCAAAAAAAAAAAGAAAAGAAAGAAAGAAACCAACCATTGGAGGCAGACTACAAATCCCAGCTATGCCATTTATCCACTGAACAACAACAGACAAGCCATGAGACCCTTCTGCACCTCAGTTTTTCAGGCTATAAAATGGGGCTGGCATGGAATACCACGCAGTCACTAAAAAAGGAGCGCAGGCGTGTCCTTTGCAGCAAGAGACCATCATCCTAAGTGAATCATCACAGAAACAGAAAACTTAACACCACATGTTCTTCATCACACATGGGAGCTAAACACTGAATACACATGGGCACAAGGATAGGGACAGACACCTGGGAACTCCTAAAGAGAGGAGGAAGGGAAAGGAGTGATGATTGAAAAGCCACTGGGGCCGGGCTCGGTGGCTCAGCCTGTAATCCCGCGCTTTGGGAGGCTGAGGTGAGTAGATTGCCTGAGCCCGCGGGTTCGAGACCCGCCTGGGCAACTTGGCGAGACCTCATCTCTACAATAAATTTTTTAAAAATCACCCGGGCGTGGTAGTGTGCACCTGTAATTCCGGCTACTCGGAAGGCTGAGGCGGAAGGATTGCCGGAGCCCAGCAGGTCGAGGCTGCAGTGGCCAGGAGCGGCCACTGCACTCCAGTCTGGACGACAGTGAGACTCCAACGCAAAAAAAAAAAAAGAAAAGAAAAGCCACTGGGTACCATGTCCGCCACCTGGGTGACGGGCTCCATAGAAGCCCAAGTCTCCCCATCACACAATATACCCATGTAACAAAACTGGGCATGTACCCCTTGAGTCTAAAAAACATTTAAAAAATTGGCCAAGCACAACGACTCATACCTATAATCCCAGCACCTTGGGAGGCGGATGTGGGAGGATTGCTTGAGGCCAGGATTTCAAGACTAGTCTGAGAATCACCTGAGCCTAGGAGGTTGAGGTTACAATGAGCCATGATTGGGCCACAGCACTCCAGCCAGGGCAACAGCAGGGATTGCTTGAAGTGATTACCATGTTGAGTCATGCTAAGCGGGCAGTGGTACCAGCCCTCTGAGTGATATTTTTTGGTCGTCATGATGACCAGGGGGTGAGGAGGGGCACTTCTGGCATTTTGTGAGTGTTATGAGCTGAATTGTATCACCCCCACCAAAATACATATGTTGAAGTCCTAACTGCCAGTACTCCTGAATGTGACTATTTGGAGCTACTAGGGTCTTTAAAGAGGTCATTGTAAAATAAGACCATTAGACTGAGCCCTAATCCAATATGACTGGTGTCCTTATAAGAAGAAATTAGGCCAGGTGCAGTGGCTCACACCTGTAGTCCCAGCACTCTTGGAGGCCAAGGTGAGGGGATTGCTGGAACCCAGGAGGTCAAGACAAGCCTAGGCAACATATCGAGACCTTGTCTCTACAAAAAATCAAAAAATTAGCTGGGCGTGGTGGCATACACCTGTAGTCTCAGCTACTTGGGAAGCTGAGGTGGAAGGATCAC
The DNA here is from genome assembly GCA_963574415.1 of Tarsius wallacei. NCBI lineage: Eukaryota > Metazoa > Chordata > Mammalia > Primates > Tarsiidae > Tarsius > Tarsius wallacei. The sequence goes on from CAUYQG010218192.1 coordinate 4,047, forward strand.
CTGAGCCCAGGAGGTTGAGGCTGCGGTGAGCCATGATCATGCCACTGTACTTCAGCCTGGGCAGCAGATGAGATCCAACTCAAAAAGAAAAAAAGAAGAGGAAATTAGGACACAGACACACACAGACAGAAGAAAATTTTCTACAAGCCCAGGAGAGCGGCCTCAGGTCAAACCAACCTTCCTGCCACCTTGATCTTGGATTCCCAGCCTCCAGAACAATGAGAAAATTAATTTCTGTTGTTGAAGCCACTCAGTCTGTGGTACTTTTTTGTGGCAGCCCTAGCAAACTAGCCCACTATGAGCAAGGACCACACAACAAAGTGGCTTTTTGTTTGGGGATGGTTTTGTTTGGTTTGTTGAGGTTGTTTTGTTTTATTTTGTTTTGTTTGAGGCAGGGTCTCCCTCTGTCCCTCAGGCTGGAGTGCAATGGCACAATCATGGCTCACCGCAGCCTCAACCTCCTGGACTCAAGCGATCCTCCCAACTCAGCCTCCCAAGTAGCTGGACTACAGGCACATGCCACCATGCCTGAATAATGTTTTTCTTTTTTTTTTTTTTGTAGACACAAGGGCTCACTATGTTGCCCAGGCTGGTCTCAAGCTCCCAGTCTCAAGCGATCCTCCTGCCTTGGTCTCCCAAAGTGCTGGGATTACAGATGTGAGCCATTGTGCCAGGTCCCTAAAGTGGCATTTTGAGAACTAACATTGCAAGAGCTAATTGCCCAGGAAAGTCACACAAAAGTAAAGTGAATTACATCATCAAAGATCTTTGCAGCCCACAGTCAGCTCAAAGGCACTTGTAGGCATGTGGCTCCATCATTGTCCTGTGGATATGACCGAATCATGGCCTGGCCCAGCCACACTGTGTGGGGGTCTTCCTTGTCAGCTGATGTGACTTTCTGGAAGTTTCAGGAGCCAGGTCTTCTTAGCAGATATCAGGTTCTGCCACCTAGCTTGGGCAAACTTCATCCAAGACATTGAGAAAGTTGCTTGTGAAAAATAATGTTGTCCCACCCACTTTCCAGAAGCAGGTAGGTCCACACCAGGTCAGCAGCAAGGGAGCCCAGTCCCAGTTCCTCATGGGTCCAAGGAGAGAGGGTGTGAGAAACGAACTCGCCCCTCACCCGTCCAAAATCAAAGAATGGACACAGGGACATGGAGTGCAGCAGAAGCGAGACTTTAACGACGGTCTTGCAAGATCGGGTGTCTGGTGGGCAGGCACACCCAAGGTGGCTACAACAAGCCTTTTATTTTCTAGTGTGCTGCCCCCTCCTCATTGACTGAGTAATACAGAGGTCACAAGTTTTCCTGGACGCTGCCTAAGCAGTTTTTGGTTAAAATAAGCATTTGTGCTATTTGATTGGAGGGTTTCAGTTTTCCTATTTCTATGTAAGTTTCATTTCCCTGAGATGTGACTATTATTACCACACCTCCCTTTGTTTTGTCTTTTGGGCACATCAGCAAACCTTACTCCATTTTCTGGAAATGAATCATTTATTGTTCTTCACATAGGATATCAAAGTATGTCTTTCTTCCTTTCTTTACTTGTTTTTTTTGAGTCGGGGTCTCTGTTGCCCAGGCTGGAGTGCAGTGGCACAATCACTGCTCACTGCAGCCTCAACCTCCCAGACTCAGATGATTCTTCTGCCTCAGCCTCCTGAGTAGCTGGGACTACAGGTGCTACATAGATGGGACTACATCACCCTGGCTAATTTTTATTTTTTTATTTTTTGGTAGAGATGAGGTCTCACTATGTCGCAGGCTGGTCTTGAACTCCTGAGCTCAAGTGATTCTCCCATCTCAGCCTCCCAAAGTACTGGAATTACAGGCGTGAGCCACCGTGCCCAGCTGAGCCAGAGTATTTCATCCCAGATTTAACGCTGGAGCCCTCATCCCTTCCCAAGAACCACGATCAGGAACTTGACAGATGTCCTGCAGACCCCAGAACTGAAAGACCACCCACTCCCAAGCCCTCCTGCTCATCATCTATTGGGAAGAGCCCAAGTCCTCACCCTGGAAATGACCTGACATGCATCCCTGGGAACTTGCTACATCCACCGTGCTAAAGCCGTTTGGGGCACATCCATGTCAGTTCACAAAGAGGTGGGGCCTCCTATGAAAGGACAAGAAATCCTCATCTCTAAGAGTGAGGGACCCTCGGTGAGGGACCCATGGCATCAGCCCTGGGATTCACCAGCAACATTTCCGCTCACAAATCCAATGAGCAGCTTTGAAGCAAGAGAGGTCATTCCAGGTGCCGCCTCTGTTCATGCTAGCGCAGTCCTCGTTGTTGATGTTATTGGGTTCCTCTGGCTTCCAGAAGCTGGATGGAGGAAAAAGTGGGCAGGAGAGGGGGATTTGCAGGGTGGCAAAACTCTTCTGCGTGATACTGGCAGAGTGAGCACAAGGCATCATGCCTTTATCCAAATCCATAGAACCGCACAACGCAAAGGCTTTAGCGAGCTGTGTGAACTCTGGGCTCTAGTGAATAGCCATGTAGCCGGGTGCAGTGGCCCCCATCCCCCACAGTTGGGGTCCCCGCATCCCTTCTGTGACAAGCACTAACTCTTCAGTTATTAGAATCAAGGGGCAGCAGGGGCACTCTCGAGGCCTTAGGGGGCGATGACAATTTACCAACCGGAAGAGAAATGTTTCTGTATTTAAAATAAGTACTAAAATGAATACAGGTGACTCACGCCTGTATTCCCAGCACTTTGGGAGGCTGAGGTGGGAGGATCGCTTGAGGCTAGGAGTTTGAGACCAGCCTGGCCAACGTCGTGAGATCCCCCCGCCTTTATTTAATAATTTGAAAATATATGTATAAAAATATTAAAATAAAATGAGTACAGCTGTACCAGAAAGAACCAACTCCTGCCTCCTTCAAGCACGTACCCCACCATCTCCTCTCCCCACTGTCGGGGCCCACAGAGGAAGCAGAGGAACCCCAAGAGCCCTGGGTACTTGCCTTAACGTGACAGGTGACCCATCCAGCCACCTCCAGTCCCCTTCTCGGTCCCTGTCACTCAGCCCAAGCCAGTACACCCAAGGAGAATCATGAGCCTTGGCCAAAAAATTCTGCAAGTACAAACTCCATTCAGCCATCAATTCCTCTACTCCACCCTCAGGGTGAGGGCCCGCCCTCTGCTGTGCCCCACACATGTAGGGCTCAGGAGTGCCACCCTCTACACCCCTCCCAGTCCCCGTGGTATGCAGCGCAAAGCTCAATGCCTCCCTCCCATGGTAGCCTGTGTGGTGAGGATCATCGTGCTACTTTTTCTCATGCCATCTGTGAACTGCTGTGTGCCTCAGTTTTGCCATCTGTAAAATGGGTTAACAATAGCAACCCCCTTATAGGGTTGTTGTGAAGATTAAATCAGTTCCTATGCTTCAAGCGCTCAAAACAGTGTCACAAGTACTGTGACATCTTAACATTTAGCATTATAACATGCAAGTGACCATTTTAACAATAGTAACTGATGCTTTTTTGGTTTCCCCGGGACTTTTATCTCACTCTGAAGCTTTCATCTTTGTCCAGACAGCAAAGGAACTGATTGTTTCAGGAAAAGAGAGAAGGAGAAGGAAAGTCGAGTACAGGGAGCCTCCTGGCTTTGGTATTTCAAAAGCCCAGGTCTTTGGAAGAAAAGAAAGGACAAGAGACAAAGACAGGCCAGGAGCCTGTAATCCCGGCACTTTGGGAGGCTGAGAAAGCAGGATCACTTGAGCCCAGGAGTTCAACAGAGCAAGACCTTGTCCCTACCAAAAAAAACAAAAACAAAAACAAAAAATAAGCTGGGCATGATAGCACACGCCTGTAGTCTCAGCTACTCTGGAGGCTGAGGCAGGAGGCTCACCTGAGCCCAGATGATCGAGGCTGCAGTGAGCTGTCACTGTGATTGTGCCACTGCACTCCAGCCTGGGTAACAGAGTAAGACCCCAACTAAAAAAAAAAAAAAAGACAAGAGATTGGGAAGAAAATGTGGTTAAAAGCAGCTTCTCTTCAAGCAAACTGATTTATGATGAGAGAAGTGGGGGCAGGGAGGACTAACTAGGAAAGGATATGAGAGGACTTTCTGGGGTGGTGACAAAATTAGAAGGTCTGCCAGGTTGACAGCTGCATGGGTGCATACGTTTGTCAAAACGCACGGAACATACAATTAAGATTTGTGCCTTTCACTGTATGCAAATCACACCTCACTCACCCAACTTATCACCAGACCAAGATTTTCTAAAATGTAGAAAGGAGAGATGGCAAAGGAGGGAATTTATGAAGATGTGCATGCGGTGGGTTCCAGAGGGAGGAATTCTGTACCTCATCCCTGGTGAACCCCAGGGGATGGCAAAAACCCCAGGTGGGTTTGATGACTCAAAAAAGCAGAAGGGGTCTGGGCACTGTTTCCTGGGTAAAGCCCCAGGGAGGTGACAGGAAACTAGAGAGAAGAAAAGGCTGCCCATCCCGTCAAATTAGACGAGAACTCACAGTCTCTTAGATACCAGAGTAAGGTAGAAGAAACAGAAAGATCCCTTGTTGCCAGTAACAGCAGGAAAGAGGTGGCAAGCCCTCCAGACCCAAAAGCCCTTGCTGATGGAAGACTGGGATGCCGCAGAGGCAGCGTGGATGCTCCAGTGACCAAGTGCCAGAAAACCAGAAGAACTGCTAATATGTAGAGAGCCCTTGCTGTGGTGGCTCACACCTGTAATCCCAGCACTTTGGGAGGGGCCGAGGCAAGAGGATTGCCTGAGCCCAGGGGTTCAAGAACAGCCTGGGCAACTTGGCCAAGACCTCATCTCTACCATAAATCAAAAAATTGGCCGGGCATGGTAGTGCACGCCTGTAGTTCCAGCTACTTGGAAGACTGAGGCGGAAGGATCACCTGAGCCCAACAGGTCGAGACTGCAGTGGCCGTGAGCATGCCACTGCACTCCAGCCTGGGCGACAGAGTGAGACTCCAACTCAAAAAAAAAAAATCCTTCTAGTATCTACTTATACCAATGATGCTATGAAACAGAAGGATTAAGAAAAACAGGGAACACACTGGGGGGAAAAAGATGATAGCCCTAAATCCAACCAAATCAATAATTCTATTAAATGTAAATGATCTAAAAACACCAGTTAAAGTCCAAAGATGTCCAATCAGATTTTTAAAAACTAAGACCCAGCTATATGCTGTCTACAAGAAACCCCCTTTACATATAATGACATAGGTTAAAAGTAAAAGGATGGAAAAAGAAAAACCAAGCAAGCATTAACCAAATAGCATTATTATGTTTATGGTCAAAACCACAGATTTTGAAGTCAGTTACGTGGGCTCAAATCCCAACTCTGACACTTACTAGCTGTGAGTGACCACAGGCAAGTTGCTTAGGTGTGCTGTGCCTTGGTTTCCTCATCTGTGAAGTACAAATGATATGTACTGTGTACAAATGACAATGCTACCTACTCATAGTAGTATACAGTCATTAAGGTTGTGTACGAATATTCCAATGCTGGCTGCACACAGGTGAGACTTTTTATTTCCCCACAAACTTAAAGGATAGGAGTACCTATGTGACTTGCTTTGTGTGTACAAGTAACTCTGAGAGTCTGTGTATAATTTGCCTCATACACTTTCACCCTTGAACTATGGAGACTGTCTGTTACTGAAGCATTAAAAAACTTCTCCTGACTGACACACTAATTTACAGGGCTGTTGTGAGAACTGCATGTGTTAATGCATGCCAAAATGTAAAGTGTTTGTAATACAGCCTGGAAAATAGAAAGTGCTACCTAAGAAAGAGCAATTATTATACTTCCGTGTTAGAGATAAAAAGGAAACTTATAGAGGTTAAATAAACACAATCGGGGTTTGAACTCAAACAGCATATCCTCTTAACCTCTGCATGAGACTATCTCATGCAGAGATTAAGAGCTTGTTATAAAATTTCAGTAGCTCAAGGCTGGGCGCAGTGGCTCACGCCTATAATCCCAGCACTTTGGGAGGCGGAGGTGAGAGGATTGCCTGAGCCCAGGGGTTCGAGAGCAGCCTAGGCAACTTGATGAGACCTCATCTCTACAATAAATCAAAAATTAGCTGGAGTGGTGGTGCACTCCTGTGATTCCAACCACTTGGAAGGCTGAGGTGGAAGGATCCCCTGAGCCCAGTAAGTCGAGGCTGCGGTGGCCGTGAGTGTGCCACTGCACTCCAGCTTGGATAACAGTGAGACTTCAACTCAAAAAAAAAAAAAATTTCAGTAGCTCAAGACTGGGTGCAGTGGCTCACGCCGGAAATTCCAACACTTTAGGGGGCCAAGGCAGGATTGCTTGAGCTCAGGAGTTTGAGGCCAACCTGGGCAACATAGCAAGATCTCTAAAAAAAAAAAAATCCATAAATTAGCTGGGCAGGGTGGTGTGCGCCTGTAGTCTCAGCTACCCAGGAGGCTGAGGCAGAAGGATCATCTGAGCTCAGGAGGTCGAGGCTGCAGTGAGTCATGATCCTGCCGCTGCACTCTAGCCTGGGTGACAGAATAAGACTCTGACTCAGAAAATTAAATAAAATTTTAGTAGCTAAAAAGTAATTCCCGTAGTAATAAATAAAGTAATAAAATTAAAAGGCAACTCCCAATTTTTCCCCATCCAGAAAAAGGAAGGATACATGAAACCTGGAACAGAGGCAAGCTGGCCCTGCTGGTCCTTAAAGGCGCAGTGAGAACAGCTCACCTGCTCAGCAAAGCTACTGATGATGACCAAGTGAGAGTAATTCTCCTGGCAGAATTCCTGGGCTTCATCCCATGACGTGGTGCTTGGGGAGAAGTAGTAACATGTACACTCAAAGGGGAGCCAACCTTCAGGGCAGGTGACTCTGGAACACTCTAGGGACAGAATAGGGTGTTGTCAGGGTAGTTCCACAGCCAGAGCCATGTACATGGTAAAAAAAAAAAAAAATTAGCTGGGCTTGATGGCATGCACCATGGTAGTCCCAGCACTCAGCAGGGTGAGGCAGAAAAAGCAAGAGCTGTGCTCGCCACTACATCTGTGTATACGGTTGTTCAGGCTGTGCACTGCTCAACTCCAGGGGGCACCATTCACAGAGAACGCACTGAGAATCACTTCCATGGAGTGGTGCATTGTGCTGGTTCTGCTATGTCCCCCATCTCTAGGCAGTTCCCCAAGTCCTACTCACCTAATAAGCCCCAAAGTTTCCCCAGGGACTGGTTGGTGTCAGCTCTTACACGGTCAATGTCCTTCTTCAGGCCAGCCAGTCCTGCCATGCCAGTCACTGTCAGAAAGGATGGGTTTGGCACCACTGACTTCAGACACATCAGAGGGAAGTAAGAGTTGAGCTCGCCACTACATCCCCATTCCAGTAGGTTGTGCTTGAACTCAAATACCCCGTGCAGGCCAAGCATGGTGGGTGACGCCGGGAATCCTAGCACTTTGGGAGGCTGAGGCAGGAGGGTTGCTTGAGGCCAGGAGTTTGATACCAGCCTAGGCAACATAGCAAGACTCCATCTCTACAAAAATAATAATAATAATTAGTTGGGTGTGATGGCATGCACCAGTAGTCCCAGCTACTCAGGAGGCTAAGGTAGGAAAATCGCTTGATCCCAGGACTTCAAGGCTGCAGTGTGCTATGATCACTCCATTGCATGTCAGCCTGGGTGGCAGAGACCCTGTCTCTAAAACACACACACCCTCAGGGCTCAGGAATCCTAGAGGGGCTCAGAGGAGGGATCAATCTCTGGGACTTGGGGAAGGGTGGGGATGGTGGGTCTCCTGGAGGAGGTTAGTTTTGAAGGAAGGGTGATTCTGTTACGTGGGGAAGTGGGTACACCAGGCAGGGTCTAGCTCAGAAGCAGAGGCACAGCCAGTGCGCTGGGGAAGGCGTTGCCATAGGGGTGAGTGGAAGCTCAGAGCAGCTGGAGGTCAAAGGAGGATGAGCTCTTGAACTTGAACTCCTCAACTGCCAAGCTCAAGGCTCCCCACAGACCTCCAGGCAAGCAGAAGCTGTAGGTGGGTCTCGAGCAGAACCGCGGTTTGACATGCTGCGTGGGGCGAGACAGATAGGGCATTCTTCCTACTTTGGTGGTCATGTCAAGGGCCATTCCAGCCCAGAAGTTTCTTCTACAACTAGCGTGTGCATCCTCACTATTCTCCCACAAACCATGCCTTCTCCCGACACTCACGAGATCAGTAGACGGGCCTTCAGTTGGTCAAAACATACACGGAAGTTAGAAACACGGAAGTTAGAAACACAAGTTATCCTTGGCAGTCCTCACTCTTCCTCACCATCCTTCCCAAATCATCTTCGGCTCCCATCAATTTTTTTTTTTTTTGAGTCAAGGCCTCACTCTGTCACCCAGGCTGGAGTGCCACAGTGGCACAATCATGGTTCACTGCAGTCTCAAATTCCTGGGCTCAAGCGATCCTCCAGTCTCAGCTTCCCTAGGAGCTGGAAGGACAGGCATGCGCCACCATGCCCAGCTCTTTTTTTTTCTAAGTTTTGTAAAAATGAGGTCTTGCTGTGCTGCCCAGGCTGTCCTGTCCATTTTATCTCCAAGCCCCTCCTACTCTGCCCTCTTTTCTCCATCCGCCTCTCCACAACCCTCATCCAAAGCACCGTGATCGCTCACCTGCCCACCTACACCATCCTCCTCCCTTGTGTTCATGCCATTTCTTCCTACCACGGGGTTTTTGCACATGCTGGAAACTCTCAAGCTCCTACCTGATTAATTCGTTCTCTCCTCTTCTTTCAAGCAGCTGCAGCACCATTTCCCTAGGGAAGCCCTCTGTGACCCTCCCCACCAAACACACAATCAAGATTCCTTGTTAGACTTTTTTTTTTTTTTTTGAGATCTCACTCCATCACTCAGGCTGGAGTGCAGTGACACAATCACGGCTCACCACAGCCTCCAACTCCTGGGCTCAAACAATCCTCCTGCCTCAGCCTCCTGAGTAGCTGGGATTAAAGGCATGTGCCACCATGCCCAGTTAACTTTTTTTAATTTTTGGAGACCCAAGTTCTTGCTATGTTAACCAGGCTGGTGTCAAACTCCAAGGCTCAAGTGATCCTCCTGCCTCGGCCTCCCAAAGTGCTGGGTTACAAGCGTGAGTCACCACACCTGGCCTCCTTGTTAGTCTTTTTTCTTTTCTTCTTAGTCATTTTTATAAAACCACATCCCTCTTCTTTTGGACTATTCATTAAAATTTGGAATTTTATACTTATTTGGGCAATAATTTATTTAATGGTTATCTATGTCTGTGCTGTCCAATAAGCCTATACTATGAACTAATTATATAATTTTTAATTTGCTAGTAGCCACATTTTTAAAAGTCAAAAGAAGCAGGCAAAGTTCATTGGAATTTTTTTTTTTTGAGTCAAGGTCTCATTGTGTTGCCTAGGTTCAGACTGGCCTCAACCTCCTGGGTTCAAGACATTTTCCTGCCCCCAGGTAGCTGGGATTTCAGCTACATTTCACCATGCCTGGCTTGAATATTTTCTATTTATCACCTATCATTATCATTTCAAAGTGAATCAATGTTTTTAAAAAATTAGGCCAGACTTGGTGTCTCAGCCTTTAATTCCAGCACTTTGGGAGGCCGAGGTGAATGGATTGCCTGAGCCCACGAGTTCGAGACCTCATCTCTACAATAAATCAAAAATTAGCCAGGTGTGATAGCGCACACCTGTAGTTCCAGCTACTTGGAAGGATCGCCGGAGCCCAGCAGGTCGAGGCTGCAGTGGCCGGGAGCGTGCCACCGCACTCCAGTCTGGGAGACAGAGACTCCACCTCAAAAAAAAAAAAAATTAGTGAGATATTTCACATTCTTTTTGTCACAAGTCTTTGAAATCAGTGTGTATTTATTTGTTTGTTTGTTTTAGAGAGACAGAGTTTTGCTCTGTTGCCAGGCTGGAAGACTGTGGTGCAACCATTACCCACTGCAGCCTTGAACTCCTGGTCTCAAGTGATCCTCCAGCCTCAGCCTCTCAAGTGGCTAGGACTACAGTTGTGTGCAACCACACCTGGTTAAATTTTTAAGTTATTTTTTGTAGAGACGGGATCTTGCTATATTGTGCAGGCTGGTCTCGTACTCCTGGCCTCAAGGAATCCTCCCGCCTCAGCCTCCCAAAGTGCTGGGATCACAGACATAAGCTGCCACACCCACCCTCTGTGACCCTCCCCACCAAACACACAATCAAGATTCCTTGTTAGACTTTTTTTTTTTTTTTTTGAGATCTCACTCCATCACTCAGGCTGGAGTGCAGTGACACAGTCACGGCTCACCACAGCCCAGTGTATATTTCATACTTACAGCACATCTCAGTTCAGACTGGCCATGTTTCAAGTGTCCAATAGCCAGTTGAATATTTTCTTGAGACAAGTTCTCACTTGTGGCCACCATATTGGATAGTGGAAGTCTAGACACACACATACACACATCCCACAGGGACAAGAATGTGTTCACCCTTCTACCCCCTGGTCCCTGGCACAGTGCCTGGCAAAGATAGGGATGGAATTGACCTTGGAGTTGGGTTTGAAGATTGGGTTGGTGCTCAACACACATGCCAGGAAGGAAAGACAGAAAGCGCTCACCGTTTGCTTCCCACACCATCTGCCGAAAGGTCCTCAGCTCTTCCACCACCTCCTGGTCTGCAAGGAGGATTCCAGTCAGGCCCGGTTCCTCCCAAGCCCCACCCCCAGTCTCTCTCCATGCCCCATCCTGGCCCGACTCACACTTCATCAGGGTCACAGCCAGACCGGCACAGCTCAGGAGCAGGGTCATCACCACCAGCAGCCACAGGCACACCATCAGCCTCTCCGTCAGGAAGCACCCAGGACCTCCAGATTCCTGGTGGAGATGGGACGCTGGAGTGGCTGGAGTGGGGTGGGGACAGAGAAGCTGATGCCAGTGCTTCAGAGAGTGAGGAAGGGACGCTTCAGCCTTTCTCTAAGAGCAGGGAACAGAGGTGTGTCTGCATGACTGTTTTACCAGATGGGGTCAGCGAGAGAGGGTTAGGGAGAGTGAGCCCTGGGGAGGCCCAGAGCATTTATGGAGCACTGCCTGTGCGCTGAGCATCACGGGACACTTTCTTAGCTTATTGGATCCCTCCCTCTTATGATGAAACATAGATATCATTCCCATTTTGCAAGGAAGTAAACTGAGGCTTGGTGAGGTTATGCACAACTTGAACCCAGCTTTGTTCTTAATATCTTTTTTTTTTGAGTCGGGGTCTCACCCAGGCTGGAGTGCAGTGGCACCATCACAGCTCACCACAGCCTCAACCTCCTGTGCTCAGGCGATCCTCCCGCCTCAGTCTCCCAACTAATGTTTTAATTTTTGTAGAAATGAGGTCTCACTATGTTGCCCAGGCTGGTCTCAAACTCCTGGTCTCAAGTGATCCTCCCACCTTGACCTCCCAAAATGCAGAGATTACAGACATGAGCCACCACGCCCAGCCTGCTCTTAATATCTAGGCTGCTTCATCTTCGACTCTCAGAAGTCCCTGCACAAGCTGTTCTCTTCAAGAAAGCTTACAGACCCTTGCTTCTTGGGCAGAGAATATTTTCCGTATCTTATACAAGCAGGAGGCAGCATCTGAGAGTAGCTAGCAAACACCCTGGGTCCCTGGGGGTTTTTTTCTCGACTCAGGGAGAAGCACCTTCTTAATGCAGAAGTTTCAGCCAGGCACAGTGGCACACGCCTATAATCCCAACACTTTGGGAGGCCTAGGCGGATCGCTTGAGTCCAGGAGTTCAAGACAAGCCTGGGCAACATAGCAAAACCCTTGCCTCTGCAAAAAAAAAAAAAAAAACCAACAAATTAGCTGAGCGTGGTGGTATACACCTGTTGTCCCAGCTACTCAGGAGGCCGAGGCGGGAGGATCGCCTGAGCCCAGCAGGTCGAGGCTGCGGTGAGTCGTGATTGTCCCACTGCACTCCAGCCTGGGTGACCGAGTGAAACCTCAACTCAAAAAAATAGAAAGAATTGGGGGAGTGAAAGGATACTTCCAGGCGTCCCCTCTTGAGCTTCTTAAAGAGTCTTCCCCCTCCTCACCCAGTGAAGGGGATGTGCTCACGGCAGGGGTGAGGTCCAGGCCTGAAAGGGATCAGAAGGACAATGGTCATTCTAGAACGGCTTTGGCCAGGTGAGCAGAAGATCCCAGCCTTGGCTCTCACCTGCCATCTTTAGGGGCTTGCAAGGAAGTGGGGGGTTCCCTTTTTTTTAAGTTAAAGATGTGGAGTACAATTCAGGATTAGGTATATAAGTGGTTATTGTACAGGCAAAGTTTGGGCCTCCCTTTGGTCCCCACTTTGCCTGGTTTGACATCAGGTACCCTTATCGATGTTGCGTCCCACCTCCACACCCTCACCGGCAGTATCTCGCTACTGCCAACTCTCTGTTTTCTTCTCTGAGGGGAGGGTAATGACTGCTCAGGCTCAAAGCAGGGTGAAGCAAGCACTGGGGCTCCTGCACCCCCAATCCCAACTCACCTGCCCTTGGAGGTCTCGAGGGAGCAGCTGAGCCTGGAAAGGAGAAGCTCGGGATTAGGGCAAGAATGGGAAGATCAGAAGAAGTGATGGAAACAGGGTTAGCACTGGAGTGGGGGGTTGGACAAAAGAATGGAATTGGGATTAGGGATGGAGACAGGGCTGAGGAAGAGTGACCAACCAACCTGGATTGCCCGGGACTCTCCCCATTTTTTTTACTTGCTATTTAATAGAGATGGGGATCTTACTATGTTGCCCAGGCTGGTCTCAAACTCCTGAACTCAATCAATCTTCCCTCCTTGGCCTCCCAAAGTGCTGGGATTACAGGTATGAGTCACCACGCCTGGCCAAATCTCCCAATATTAAAACTGAAAGTCTCACATCCTAGGAAATCCCTCAGTCTTGGGAAAACTGGGAGAGGTGGTCAACCTAAGTTAAAGACACGCTTAAGAGATGAACATTTCCCATCAGTTGAAACAGTTTGTTCACGCTATTTTCTTTTTTCCATTCTTTAAAATAATTTTAAGGAATACCAGCCTAGGCAACATAATGAGACCTTGTCTTTAAAAAAAAAATTAAAAAATTAGCTGTAGTCCCAGCTACTCGGAAGGTTGAGGCAGAAGGATCACCTGAGCCCAGGAGGTTGAGGCAGCAGTGAGCCATGATTGTGCCACTGCACTCCAGCCTGGGCAACAGAGTGAGACTCCAACTCAAAAAAAAAAAAAAAACACATGGTGAGCAGAGAATTCACAGTTCCCTTCTCTGAGCATCTCTTTGAAGTGTTTGATCAAAAGGAGAGAGGATGGAAAGGAAGGGGGCGGGTTTCCTTTGAGAGATGGGGTCTTGCTCTGTTCCAAACCCAGTTCCCTCTATTCCCCTGGGCCACACTCCAGAAATTTCCTCTCACCTGGCTTGGGAGGAAGGTCCTTGTAGGGTGGCGCTGTGTTCTCATAATCCTCATCCCCCTCCTCTTCCTCCTCCGTAGTCCCTTCCAGAGGAAAGGCAAATCAGAGCCCAGCCCATCTTCTGTCCCTCAGGCATGGTCTCTGATCCCAGCCGCCCCAAAGTGAGGACATGGCCCCAGCCTGAGCCTGGTCAGGCCCTTACCTGGCAGGCCCGGGCACCCAGCACTTGTGTACAGGTTGAACATGGCTGTAGCTACGCCAGGACCCTGAGAAATCACAGCCAGGGCTTGGCAGCTTCTGCCTCCTGTCCCTTCTACTCAGACGTCTGGGGCCCCTCTCAGTTCCCTTTTCCTTTAAGAGCCAAAATACATGCAAATTCATCTTGAGGGGAAGCCCAAGGCCCCCCACACACACTGTCTTTCTCTCCAATTCAGGTTCATACATACATCACAGTGGATAAACTCCTCCCTTCAGTCTAGACAGGGGAGACAATAAACCAGTAAAGAGATATGGAAATAAACAATATCATTTTTACATATATTTTATTTGCAATAGTGACAAAGTATTATTATTACAAAAATAATAAAACAGAGCCAGCATGATGGCTCACGCCCATAATCCCAGCACTTTGGAAAGCTGAGATGAGAGGATCGCTTGAGGCCAGGAGGTGGAGACCAGCCTGGTCAACATAGAGAGACCCTGTCTCTACTAAAAAAAATTTAAATTAGCCAGGCATGGTGGCGTTTACCTGTAGTCCCAGCTATTTGGAAGGTCAAAGAAGGAGGATCACCTGAGCCTTAAGATTGAGGTTGTAGTGAGCCATGATTGTGTCACTGCACTCCAGCCTGTGTGACAGAGCAAGACTGTCTCAAATAAATTAAAAATAAAGTTGGGCTGAGCACAGTGGCTCACACCTGTAATCCTAGCACTGTGGGAGGCTGAGGTGAGAGAATTCCTTGAGCCCAGGAGTTCGAGACCAGCCTGGGGAACATAGTGAGACCTTGTCTCTACAAAAAATTTATTTAGAAAATTAGACAGGCATGATAGCCTGTAGTCCCAACTACTCGGGAGGCTGAGACACAAGGATCACCTGAGCCCAGGAGATTGAGGCTGTGGTGAGCCATGATTGTGCCACTGCACTCCAGCCTGGGTGACAGAGTGAGACCCAACTCAAAATAAATAGAAATAGAAATAAAGTTACAGAGAGAAGGAGAAGCCTACTCCCACCCCATGAGCAAACCAGGGACTGGGGTTTTGACTCACACCCAAATCAGCAAAAAGCAAAATGACAGACATGGATAAAAGGGGGCCCAGTGGGAGCAGCCGCATCTTTTAGTATGGCAAGGATGTGAGAGTTTCCCGTGAGTCAAGGGAAGTCATAGAAGCTCCCAAGACAGCAGTGTACCTGTGTTTCTCAAAAGGGCTGCCATCAGGCTGGGTGCAGTGGCTCACATTTGTTATACCAGCATTTTGGGAGGTCGAGGCAGACGGATCGCTTGAGACCAGTCTAATCATCAGAGGAGTACAAATTAAGAACACATGAGGTATCACCTTAGACCCGTCGGCATGGCTATCATTAAAAAGACAAAAATAACAGACGTTAACAAGCATGCAGAGAAAAAGGAAATCTCATACACGACTAGTGTGAATGTAAATTAGTACAACCCTGTGGAAAACAATACGGTGAGATCTTCAAAGAACTAAAAATGAAACTACTAGTTAATCCAGCAATCCCACTACTGGGTCTCTACCCCAAGGGGAACAATAATAATTATACCAAAAAGAAACCTGCGCTCACGTGTTTATGGCAGAATTATTCACAATACAATGTAGCAAAGAAATAAAATCAACCTAAGTGTCATCAACAGATAACTGGACAAAGAATGCGTGGCATATGCATACACAATGGAATACTACTCAGTCATAGAATGTGTGGAATTATGTCTTTTGCAGCAAGATGGATGGAACTGGAGACCATTATCTTAAGTGAAAGAAGCTAGACACAGAAAGTCAAATACTTCATGTTCTCACTTATAAGTGGGAGTTAGATAACATGTGCACGTGGATGTTCAGTGTGGAATAAGAGACAATGGAAGCTCAGAAGGATTACGGGGTATGAGGGGGTGAGAGATGACTTAATGCACATATCTGGGTGATGGATAAGCCCTGACTTCACCACTCCTCACTCTATGCAATTCTGTGCGTGTAACAAAATTACATCCATACCCCATAAATTTATACAACATTTTTAGATTTAAAATTTTATCTAAAAAGTAAAGTTTAGCCAGGCTCGGTGGCTCAGCCTATAACCCCGTGCTTTGGGAGGCTGAGGTAAGAGGATTGCCTGAGCCCAGGGGTTTCAGACCAGCCTGAGCAACTGGGTAACTTGGCAAGACCTCATCTCGCGCACATCTGTGGTTCCAGCTACTTGGAAGGCTGAGGCGGAAGGATCACCTGAGCCTAGCAGGTTGAGGCTGTGGTGACCTTGAACATGCCACTGCACTCCAGCCTGGGTGACAAAGTGAGACTCCGACTCAAAAAAAACCTCCACCTTGATCTACCTGTGTCTTCCCTTGTGCACAGGCCTGCTAGGGCTGCCACAGCAAAATCCCACAGACTGGGTGGCTTAAACAACAGATATTTATTGTCTCACAGCTCTGGAGGCCAGAAAGTTCAAGGTATAGGCAGGGTTGGTTCCTGGTGGGGTTTCTCCTCCTGGCTTACAGACAGTCGCAAGAGGCCATGTCCTCACATGGCCTTTTGTTCATGTATACTGCTCCTGGTGTTTCTGTCTCTTTTTTTTTTTTTTTTTTAAGTTGGAGTCTCTCTCGGGCACCCAGGCTAGAGTGCAGTGGCATGCTCCCAGCTACCACAGCCTCACCCTACTGGGCTCCGGCGATCCTTCTGCATCAGCCTTCCAAGTAGCCGGAACTACAGGCGCACGCTACCACACCCGACTAATTTTTTTTCTATTTATTGTAGAGACGAGGTCTCACCAAGTTGCCAGGTGGGTCTCGAACCCACAAGCTCAGGCAATCCACTGGCCTTGGCCTCCCAAAGTGCTGGGATTACAGGCTGAGCCACCAAGCCCGGTCTCTGCCTCTTCTTATAAGGACACCTGTCCTGTTGAACTAGACCCCACACCATGACTTCACTTAATCTTAATTACCTCCTTAAAGGCCCCATCTCCAAATAGAGTCACGATGGAGATGAGGACTTCAACATAGGAATGTTTGAGGGACACACTCCAATCCACAACATCCCTCATCAGTCATTTCCCCCCAGAACAATCAGAGTAATGTTTAAAAATATAGCTCCAGCTGGGCGCAGTGGCTCATGCCTGTAATCCCAGCATTTTAGAAGGCTGAAGCAGGAAGATCACTTGGGGTCAGGAGTTTGAGATCAGCCTGGGCAACATAGTAAGACTCCCATCTCTACAAAAAAATAAAATAAAATAAATTAGCCAGGTGTGGTGGCACATGTCTGATGTCCCAGCTGCTCAGGAGGCTGAGGCGAGAGGATCACTTGAGCCAAGCAGTTTGAGGCTGCACTCTAGTTATGATCGTGTCACTGCACTCTAGTCTGGGTGACAAAGTGAGTCCCTATCTCAAAAAAACAAAGAAGAAGGCACTGTGGCCACTGAAGCAAGACACTAAGCTGCTGACTTTGAAGAAGCAACAAAAGTGACAAGTTGGATGTGAGGGCAATTTGGCTGCAACATCTGTCACCTCATTGATCGCCAGGGTTGATTCGGCTGATCTGGCTGGCTAGGCGGGTGTCCCCTTCCTCACCACTCCATGTGGGTCCCTCCTGAAGTTGCGCACTCGGTCGGTCGAAGAGGACGACCATCCCCGCTAGAAAAGTGACAAACTGAGGAATGCAGCTGTAGAGGCTGGAAAAAGCAAGAAACCAGATTCTTCCACTACAGCCTCCTGAGGGAGCATGGCCCACCTTGGTTTCAGCCACCTGAAACTGGTTTTGTTTTTCCGACCTCGAGAACTGCAAAAGAAACAGCTTCTGTATTCTGCGTCACTAAATGTATGGTCATTTGTAAATGTCACCATAGGAAACTTATACGTACCCCCAAGGGCAAGACCCCATTTCCCTTTTTCAGAGGCTTTCCATTCAAAGAAATTAAAATGCAGTTCAAATTGGTTTGAACAACAGGGAAAAGCCATCAGGCCCATGGACAGTTGGAATGTTAGACTGGGTTTCCATAACAGAGACTCAGAACAGAAGTGGCTTAAACAAAGCAGAATTTCTACCTAACAGTATTCATATAAGCAATTCAACATCTCCTCAAGTGAAAAACCCTCCCCAGCACGTGGGCGGGGTTGGCCCCTGTCCTAGGTGAGGCGGGCAGCAGATCAGCCTGCCTTTCCGGTAAAAGCTGACTCCAGGGAGGCTGGGCTTTCCTCTGGTGTCTTATTTTGCCTGATAACATAGAACCTTCCAACCTGCATGAGGGAAGCTGTGACTGTACCCATTCTAGAGATGGGAAAATGGAGACTTGCTTGTGAAGGAAGAAAGAGCCCGTCAGTTCAGCAAACACCTCCTAAGCACATGCAGGAATCATCAGGCTCCAGCCAGATGTGGAGGCCAATCTAGATATGGGGGGCGGGGGGAGAAGAAGGAAGGGTGGAGAGGCGGGCAAATAGATCAAAAGGACTCACCGCATCTACCCATCAAGAGCTTCTTGGAGGTGGGTGGGCCTTCTAGGGCAAGGCAAAAGCAATGAAGGCTGGATGGCCTCACGTTATAGGGGTAAGCGCTCCATGGCCAATGCCATCCCTTGGGACCTGGCACACAGGTGTTCAGGAACAGTGCTAGAATTCAGCCCGGCTAACCAAGTCCAGCATAAGGCTATGGGTCCTGGCTGCCTCCAGCTCTGTCTATTTTTGCTATGTGACTTCAGAAGAAGAGAGCAACATCTCTGAACTTGGTCTCCTGATATGTCAGGTGAAAATTCATTTGTTCATTCATCCATTCACAGATGGGTATTGACCACCTACTATGTGTCAGGCTCTGTTCTAGGAACTAGAAATGCACCAGTGAACAATAACATCAAAAAAAATTTCTAGGCTTGGAGCAATGGCTTATACCTGTAATCCCAGCACTTTGGGAGGCCCAGGCAGGAGGATCACCTGTGCCTAGGAGTTCAAGGCCAGTCTGGGAAATATGGTGAGACCTCATCTCTACAAAAAATTTTTTAAATTAGCCGGTTATAGTGGGGCATACCTGTAGTCTCAGCTACTCGGGATACTGGTGGTGGAAGCATCACCTGAGCCCAGGAGGTCAAGACTGTAGTAAGCTGTGATAGTGCCACTGTGCTCCAGTCTCGGTGACAGAGTGAGACTCCAACTTAAAAAAAAATAGATGAACTATTTATTTATACAATTCGTTCTTTATTTAAAATAATTTTAAAATAGCTAATGGGTTTATATATTTCAAATATACAAATAAATTTTTAAAAGACATTCGCTAGTAAGCTCATTCAAATTCCATTCTTTTTTATTTTATTTTAGAT
>CAUYQG010218196.1:0-11728 GCA_963574415.1 Tarsius wallacei
CAAAGTGCTGGGATTATAGGTATGAGCCATTGCTTCTGGGACAGAGGGATTTTTTTTTTTTTAGAAAGCAAAAAAAAAAAAAAAAAAAAAAAAAAAAGCAGGATTTATTGAGAGGAAAGAAAAGCTCCCACAGTGGGAGGAGACCCAAAGGAATTGCCCCAGAGGGATTTTTTAAATGAACATACCAGTATGTTTTTTGTTTTTTTTTTAGCTGATTTTCCTATATCCATTACTATCTGAAGGCTTAATGCTTTTTATTTTTCTTTATTTATTTTCTCTTTGGTGCTTCCCTCATAAGTTTTTTCTTCCCGTCCCTCTTCTCTATTTCTATGTCTGCTTTAGGTTGAGTTGAGACAATGTACTTCACAGGTAAACCTGTAATTTGTGACAGGATGATAAAGCATTGTTATCTGAAACTTGTTTTGTTTCATTTTTTTTGAGTTGGAGTCTCACTCTGTCGCCCAGGCTGGAGTGCAGTGGCACATTCATGGCCTCCGCATCCTCGACCTACTGGGCTTAAGCGATCCTTCTACCTCAGCCTTCCAAGTAGCTAAAACTACAGGCGTACACCACCATGCCCAGCTAGTTTTTGTGATTTATTGTGGAGATGAGGTCTCACCAAGTTGCCTAGGCTGGTCTTGAACCCCCGGGCTCAGACAATCCTCTCGCCTCAGCCTCCCAAAGTGCTGGGATTACAGGCTGAGCCACCGTGCCTGGCCAAAATTTGTTCTTACAGATTCTTTTAGAAAATACTTGAAGAACCTGGGCTCACAGAATTAGAATTGGAAGGAATTCTAAAAATAATTTTTATACAATACCTAAATTATGCCAGGTGTGATCTTCAGAGGAAATGATTATATAATGTAGAAACTCCCTTTCTAAACTGTTATACAATTTTAATAATACTCTTTCTCAGAATTCTTTGCAACAGAACAAAAATCTCTTTAGACTGTAGTTTGTTAAGCTCTTCTTGCTCTGAGGGAACAAAACAGTTGCTTCTCTTCCTTGTCCTTCACATCCTTAGAATAAAATTATGAAGTCTTCCCTCAGCTTTTTCTTTTTTTTTTTTTTTTTTTTTAGTCTGAGTCTCACTCTTTTGGAGGCTGCAGTGCAGCCTCTACCCGCTGGGCTCAGGTGACCCTTCCACCTCAGTCTTCTGAGTAGCTGGAACCCCAGACATGTGCCTCTATGCCCGGCTGAATTTTTTGACTTATTGTAAAGACAAGGTCTCACCATGTTGCCCAGGCTGGTCTCAAACCCCTGAGCTAAGGTAATCCTCTCACCTCTGCCTCCTAAAGTGCTGGAATTACAGACGTGAGCCACCGGGCCGGGCCTTCCCTCAGCCTTCTTATATCCAGTTTCTCTCATTTTTCCTATGGTTCCTATAAATCCTCCATGCTGCTTTGTTTAGATAGCACTCTGTAAATTCTAAAGCATTATGCAAGTGTAAGTTATTTTATTATTACAAGTGTGATAGATCCTTTAACTGTACTCTTACAAAAGTAGTCCAATGCTTGCTTTTAATTTTTCTTGGACAATCAGTGCTGTTACTGAAAAATTTTAAGTCCATGGTCCATATCTCACCACTTTTCAATTCTTAACAACCATTTTCTTTAAATTCAGCTCTGATGAACATACACCAGTAGAGGATGAAGAGCCAAAGAAAAGCACTACTTCAGCTTCTACTTCAGAAGGTATTTTTTAAAAATACAGAGCTTTTTTTTTAGAAGTTTTTAAAAATAAGTTTATAAGTAGTTGAACATTAGACTTTGCTTTTATTCAAATTGCCCATCTATTCCTTTTCCATATTTCAAATAAAATAAAATTGGTGTTCAGAAATACTTTTTAGAAGTTAGTTTTTTGTTTGTATTTTCCATAGAAGAAAAAAAGAAGAAGAAGAAGTCAAGTCATTCAAAAGAAAGGTCCAAGAAAAGGAGAAAGAAAAAATCATCTAAAAGAAAACACAAGAAGTATTCTGAAGATAGTGACAGTGACTCTGATTCTGAAACAGACTCTAGTGGTAAGAAGGCCACTGTATACTGCAAGCCTTGCTTCAAAACTAGTTTTACTTCTTGAAACTTATCTTAGAAGAAGGTTCTTAAAAACAGTAATAATCGTAAAGAGTTTTTGAATGCTTGCTGACTTGGTGCCAAACAACCTGACAAGTGCTTTATATTCATTTTCACCGTTTAATCCATACCATAACTGTAGGGTACATCTCATAGATAAAGAAATGGAAGCACAGCACAGGTTATAAGTACTACAACTAGGGTCACACAGTTGGGATTTAAACCTAGGCATTCTGACTCCAGAGTGGTTGTGCATAGTTGTACAAGGCACATGGCACCAGACCAAGTCAGGGGTTGGACTTCACCAAAGTAAGCCTTGCAGGGCTGCATCAGCCCAGTGGAAGGGCTCTTTTGTGTAATTCTCAGGTCCAATGGGCAGCTCTGTACACTTTTCAAAAAGGCACGCCATAGAGTACCCCCTTCAGGCACACCACCTGGGTAGTGCATCACAAAAAGCCACCTTTTTGTGCCCTTTTGTGGCTGATGATTGACCAGAGGGTGCCTTCTCTGGGGTTGACACATTGCACAAAGACTCCCCTTCCTTTGATATCACCCAGGTTTCCTGGCCCCCAGTGCCATTCTCTTTACTTCCTTACTGCTGGAAAACTGAACTTTATTAAAGCACAAACTTGATCATGTCAGTTCCCTACTTAAAATCCTTCAGTAGCACTCCATAGCCTTCAGGGTAAAGTTCGGATCCTGACCTTGATCCTGATCAATCCCTCTTTAATCATATATACCCTTTCACTCTCTCTTATACCATCCCTTATAGCCTGAGAACTCTGTTCTATCTCCTCAGTATTCTGTGTTCTTTCTCTTGACTCTTTTACTTGGTAGAGAGTCCCTCTGCCTGCAATGCCAGCCTCTCCATCCAGCTTTGTTTACTCATTGTAACAATGGGCATGCATTACTTTTGTAGTCAGTGATTTTTTAAAAGAACTACTTAAAGAGTCACCTTTTCCTGGCCAACCATTCCTCAGCCACCCTCCCCAGATCAGTCTGATTTTGAGACACGCTTCCCTCTATTACTCCAGTTTGTTTTGATCTCTACTCATCTGTCGTCCCCATTAGACTAAGCTCCTGGAAAGCATTCTCCCTCCCTCCCAACACACATATAGTTTTCTTTCCGCTTTTATCATGAAAAACTTCAAATATTCAGAAGAGGGAAGAGAATAGTATAATTAATACCATATACTTATCACCCAGATTTAACAGTTGTTTTTGTATTTTGACGTATTTGCTTCAAATATGGGTTCTTTTGCTGAGATATTCAAAGTTATTTATAAATATCATCACACTTCCGCCCTATTTCTGTATGCATCCCTGAAAAATAAAGACATTTTCCTATTTAACCACAACACTATCTCATGCAATATAAATTAATAATACCCTGTATCACCTAATGCCTAGTGTGACTTTAGTTTCTATGTTGGCAGTGCCTGGTACAGTTCCTGAAAAATAGCAGTAAAAGTTTCAGTGAATTAATTTCTCTATAACAATAAATGGGACAGCAATAGGATAGTTACCTACTCAAAAGTACTGGGTTTTTAGAGTTTAGCATTTTTTTCTTAATTATAATGTGCTTTAATTTGCAGATGAAGATACAAAAAGGAGAGCAAAGAAAGCCAAGAAAAAGGAAAAGAAGAAGAAACGCAGATCGTCAGTTTTTTTCTTTAAATTTTATTATGGAAAAGTTCAAATGCACATAAAATGATATAAAATAGTATAATGATCCCTCATGTACCCATCACACAGTTTGAACAATTATCAACTCATGGGCAGTCTCCACCATACTCCATTTATTTTGGAGCCAATCTCAGAATCTATTTCATCCATGAATATTTCAGCACCTTACCCTAAAAGATAGGCATTCTTTAAAAACAACAACCAAAAAAAACCACCATAACCATTATGCTATTATCATGCCTAAAACATTTAACAATAATTCCTCAATTTTCACCAGTTTTTTTCTACATTTTATTTCAATAAGGATCTAAATAATGTCCATAAATTGCAATGATTGTATTCTTATAGTGTCCTTTAGCATGTTCTTCTGTCTATATATTTTCTGTAGATTGACAAGGTTCAGATTTGAGTTTTGGGCAAGAATACTTCATAAGTGGTGCTGTGTTTTCTGTCAGAAAGCAAATAATATCTGGTTGTCTCTTTTTTGTCATATTTAGCAGGCATTGATGTTTATGCCCAGAACATTATTTCTTTAGGGATTGCAAAATGGTGATAGTCTAATTTTGGCTTTCCTTCATTTATTAGGATAATTCTATAAGAGAAGCTTGCCTTTATCAACCATTTAGATACCCTGAAGTACAGTTTGTATATTAGGGGTAGGATAATTATTTGGTTTTTTGTTTTATGAGTTTTCAAAATAATGAACTGGATTTTTTAATATTATGAACCAAAGGATTTAAACAAATCTGCTATATTTTTAATCCATTACACTTAAAATTATTATTAATGCTTAAGTTGATGAGTCATTTTTTTGTCTCTTTTATTGTCTTTCTACAACACGAGACCTGTATTTCTTTGTTCCTTTTAGTGATCTTTTTGTATAGTGAAGGATGATTTGGTTTAAATAAGTTAGATGATTGTTTAATTAAAATTATTGTCTAGTAAGTCTGAATAAGCTGGAAATTCAGATTATTTTAATAGTTTATTTTTCATTGCCTTGAAAAATTAAGATGCCCTCTAACATGGGAAGATTAAGTGAATTTGCATCAAATTATAATCCGTACAGGAAGAAATATAAGAAAAAGAAGTCTAAGAAGAACAGAAAAGAGTCCAGTGATTCAAGCTCTAAAGACTCCCAAGAAGAGTTTTTAGAGAATCCTTGGAAGGATCGTTCAAGTAGGTTCTTCTGATAGACTTTAATGCAGAATAATGAAACATTAAATAACCAGTTAATTAAAATGTGAATGTGTTTCTGAACATCTTTTGTGCAGAGGCTGAAGAACCCTCAGATTTAATTGGCCCAGAGGCTCCAAAAACACTTGCATCTCAAGATGATAAACCTTTGAAGTAAGTAGCAATGTATTTATAAGATCTAAAGTACCTTCCATAAGTATGGTTCTAACTTACCTTGCCAAGCTTATCTCCCTCTAGTCTCTTATGTATACTCCAGGTTCCAACTGAGCTGGACTACTAAAAATTCCCTGTATTTACTGTGCACTGTGCCAATTTTTTGCCTTGTTTAGCTTGTTTCTTCCCCCTTCTCTTTATTTCTCTGCCCTGTTTTCTTTCCTACGCCCAATTTCATCCTATTAAAATCCTTAGCATCCTTCAAAACCCGTTTCAAAAGGAGAGGTATATACTGATTCCCTCCACAAACAGGCGTGATTTCTATTCCTCTTTAATTCTCACAGCATTTTCTGTTTCTCTTGCACAATGTATTACATATTTTACTTTGTATTGCAGTTATATCCTTATAAATCTGTAAACTCTACAAGGATAGATATTATTTTTGTCTTGTAAGCTTTGAGTTTAATAGGTATGCAAGAAGCATTCACTAAACTGAATAAAGGAATGGCAGCTTTTAAAGTTCCTTTGAAAGAAAGTTAATAGGTAATTGTTACTGAATAGCATTATTATTGGCTATAAGTCTAAAAAGTATGTTAATTTGAGATTTTTTTTTACTTTGGGTTTTTTTTAGAGGAGAGAGGGAAAGGGACTCAGCTGGGGGCAGAATGGCAATACTTATAGAGATAAATTAATTCCTAATTATAAACCATGAATCTACACTCACTTTTATCAGTTCTTTTGTTCTTCTAAGGTATCTCTGCATTTCAGAATTAAATGTATATATATGATAGTGTAATGTTCACTAATTAAAATAATTAGATTAACCAGCACACTACTGCTAAGCATTGTTATTCCTACTGTTGTCTGAGAAAATGATTTTTGATGCTCTGTTTAGATTATGAGCTTTTTATATTGAGATGGTTTAATGGACCCTTTCTGGATTCTGAATTACTTTGTAGCTATGGCCATGCTCTGTTACCTGGTGAGGGTGCAGCTATGGCTGAATATGTAAAAGCTGGAAAACGTATCCCACGACGAGGTGAAATCGGCTTGACGAGTGAAGAAATTGCATCATTTGAATGCTCAGGTTATGTAATGAGTGGTAGCAGGTATGTTCTTGGCATTGATTCCATGATTAGATCTCTTTTTCTTTCTTTCTTACTACTAGAATTATACTTTGGTAAGTGATTTTCATTAAGTGATTATTCCTAATGAAAAGTCGAATGTAAATGTTGATTTGGTATTAGTTTTACTGGTATAAGCATTGTTGCCTAAAATTCTAAGTATATAGGCAACTCAGTGTCAAACTCAGCTATTTATGCAACTTCAAAGAATCAGTCTTTCCAGTGTCCTTTCCTAGTTTATATTTTGGTATAGATATTTTACCTACCAGAGGATATAGTTAAATTCAGCTATTTATCACTGCTCTATGAGGAATGTGGCATTTCGTAGTTAGGAAAATATTCTCACAAGGCGGTATTTCCTGGTTTTCAAGTTGCCTCCAGTCCTCTGTGGATCCAGGTTTCTGGGAGTTAGTAGCAGAAAAGAATTATGAAAGACACTGGGGAAATGAATATAAAATTAGGAAAAAGAAAAAAAAAAGTACCAGAGTGAGCTGACCAAGCAGCAATACTAAAATCAAATTGAATTTTGGATTATTTAAAACTTTTTAAAGTAGATAACTATTTTTAAATGACATTGGAGGCAAATATTTGTACAACCCCTGAAGCACCTCCAGAATCTTGGAATTCTAAGGACCAACATTTAAAACATTATATTGGAAGACCAGCACAGTATTCAAGAAAAAGAAATTATAGGTGTTGGAAAGGAGGATATAGCAATGTCATGTTTTGTGCAAGATATGATTGGTTACATGGAAACATAGGAAATCCCAAAGAATCCTCATGTGAATTATAAATAAGAGAAGAGTTTAACAAAATGTTGGATATAAGGTTAATATACAAAAACCAATTGTATTTCTATATACCAGCAACAGACAACTAGAAAGTGGAACTAAATAAAAAGAAAATAACATTTACAACAGTATCAGAGAATATAAAGGCCTTGAGAATAAATCTTAACAAAAGATACCCAAGATCTCTACAGAGAAAATCGTAAAACATTAGTATGAGGCATTAAAGAAGACCTAAGTAAGTGGAGAAATACCATGTTCATGGATAGGAAGGTAGTGTTGTGAAGTTGTCAGTTCTTCCCAAGTTGATCCGCAGATTTAATACAACTCCAATCAAAATCACAACAGTTTTTCATGAAACTTAGTAAGCTGGTTCTAAAACTTATATGTTAGACTAAAAGATCAAGAATAGCCAGGTCACTTCTAAAGAAGAAGAGCAGAAAAGGTGATATTTGCCCTACCAGATATGAGGACTTACCATGAAGCCTACAGCACTTTAGAAAGCGTAGAGGAACAACTGCGTTGTTCAATGGGATAATACACAGAGCCCAAAGACAGAGACATGCATGTATGGAACTTTGGTGAATGAAAGAGATGGCATGTCAGATCAGTGGGGAAAGAAAGAACCTTTTAGTAAATGAAATAGGAAAGAAATTATTGTCCATATGGAAAAAGATGAATGTAGAACCCTATATCACCAAATATAAAGAGTAATGCAGCTAGTTTAAGGATTTTAAGAGCAGATATCTTTTAGACTTTGGGGGAAATAAGCATTTTTTAAAGAAGACCAAAAAAAGTAAAAATATTGATAAATTTGACCATAAAGTAAAATATTGATAAATTTGCCAGGTTAAAAATAAAGTATTGACTGGATGTGGTGGCTCATGCCTATCAAGACCAGCCTGGGCAACTTGGCGAGATCTCATCTCTACACTAAATCATATTAGCTGGGCATGGTGGCACGCGCCTGTAATTCCAGTTATTTGGAAGGCTGAGGTGAAAGGATCATCTGAGCCCAGCCAGTCGAGGCTGCAGGGCAGTGAGTGTGTCACTGCACTCCAGCCTGGGAGACAGAGTGAGACTCCAACTCAAAAATAAAAATAAAAAAAAGTAAGATCTCAAAAGACACCTTAAAATAAGTAAAAAGGCCATTTCCAAGGTGGCATAAGATCTTGAATATGCACAACTGATAAAGAGTTTATATCGAGAATATATCTGAAATACCTATATAACCCAAAAGAAAAATGGGAAAATGAAACAGACAGGCATTTGTCACAACAATAAATAAATACATATGGCCTATACATTAAAAAAGATGTTTATTATCGTTGAAAATAGAAATCGAGAACATAGTAAAATATCATTTTACACCCATTTGATAGATGAAGCTCAGAATTCTAACAATACCAAGCATTTGAGAGACTATAGATATACAGGATCTCTTAAGTACTGCTTTTGGTGGTGTAAATTAGCACAAATGCTTTGGAAAACAATCTGATATTATCTTAGAAAGTTGAGCATTTATATACTCAACTTTCCAAGATAAAATATTTCCCATATACTGGGAGACATCGACATGGCTGTTTATTACAGCATCATCCATGTAGCACTTTTTTTCAGTAAACAGCCATACTCACTGTTCCCTGATCAATCTAAATACATTGACACCTCCCATCTTGTCACTTCTCCACCCTCACACTAGCCTGAAATGATTCTTCCCTCTTCTCCTTACCCAGTTTTTCTCCATTTTTCTAGACATGGCTCAAGTTTCTTGAACTGATTATAGGATTGGGTACATATACGTAAAAGAGGCAGGTTTTCTCTTGAAGAAGTGATTATGATGTCATAGTTTCCCTCTGCTTCTATTCCTGTGCTTTACTGATTTTGCCCTTGTGCTAAATCCCTTCTTTTCTTTGAGCCACTACTGGATTCTAAAGAAGTTAAATCCAGACTGGATGCAGTGGCTTACGTCTGTAATCCCAGCATTTTGGGAGGCTGAAGCGAGAGGATTGCGTGGGTCCAGGAGTTCAAGACTAGCCTGAGCCCAGGAGGTTGAAGCTGCCGTGAGCCATGATTGTGCCACTGCAGTCCAGCCTGGGCAACTTAGTGAAACCCCAACTCAAAAAACAAAAAAGAAGTTAAGTCCACTCCCAAATCAAAACGGTTCTTTGATTATAGATCTAGACTTGTTTCTTTTGGTTGTGTGGTAAATTAGAACCTTGAAGAAGTTCCACCTTCTTGATGACAAGTTAAACCTTTCATCTCTCTTCAATTCCACAAAGACAAATAGACATATCACCCAGGAAATTTAATAACTTGCTCATTTCTGGTTGTTTTACTGAAAACAAACTAGATTTATGCCCTTAGTATTTGAAATTAATGATAGCATTCACTGTGTCAACAGAACATCAGAAATCATTATTTGAACACTAGAAATGAATCAAAGGGCAAGTCAGACAGATAAAACAAATAACTTTTTTGAAATTTAACCCATTTCAAAAGCAGTTTCTATTTGTCAGCTTTTAAATAGATGACTCTGTACTAAAGGATTAATGAGGACATGCTATGAGAATAATTACTGAGAAATTAAGCCAAAAATAAAATTATTTCCAGGCATCGCCGAATGGAGGCTGTGCGACTGCGAAAAGAGAACCAGATCTATAGTGCTGATGAGAAGAGAGCCCTTGCATCCTTTAACCAAGAAGAGAGACGAAAGAGAGAG
The DNA here is from genome assembly GCA_963574415.1 of Tarsius wallacei. Taxonomy (NCBI): domain Eukaryota; kingdom Metazoa; phylum Chordata; class Mammalia; order Primates; family Tarsiidae; genus Tarsius; species Tarsius wallacei. The sequence continues at coordinate 9,737 of CAUYQG010218196.1, forward strand.
AACAAGATTCTGGCCAGTTTTCGAGAGATGGTATACAGAAAGACCAAAGGGAAGGATGACAAATAAGGATTTTCTGGTTGCTCAGCAGACATTTTTAACAATGAAAATGTCTGGGTTCCACATGTACACACAAAGATTGTCATGTTCTGAAAAAGCTTTACAGTGCTCCTGTGCCTTCTATTTAATTCTTTCAGTCCTTCAATAAAAAGCTGTTGATTGATATAACTTTAGCAAGTTCTATGGGCAATTTTAGATTGACTATAATAACTTTCTGGTTTAAAAATCCAAATTATGAATGAAATCCTACTGTATTGGGGGAAGTGGCATGGAGAGAAAGTATCAGTGAGGACAGATTTCAATCTCACATCACAGGACAGTGCTGCTATTATTAGCTCTACTGTTTTTGTTAAGGTTGTTTTCATCTGTATTATTATGCCCACCCCACCCCCACTTCTACCCCAAGTGAACTTGTGGGAAATTATCATTCCTCTGGGTTTGATGTGTTATAAGTGGACTTGATAGAAACATATAGGAGGTCACTTTAGTTAACAAAATGAAAGCATTGCTGAAAAAAGCAAATCTGGAATTTGAAAACTGACTTATATAATACAATATATGGTCCACCCTGGAAATAATGTATTTTTATTTAAGTCCCTACCTCCACTCTAAAACCAACAAACAAACCAGAAGGCAAACTAACCCACAGACTTGTTGAATTAAAAGTGTGAACATTAGGTTTTCAAAAATTCTTAGTAAGTTACTTCAAAATGGTTCTTTCAAATACAAAGTCTTGAGAGGTCTACTGTTGTGCCAATGTAAGTACCAATGTAAGTTCAGTCCGAGCTGTACTTTGATGATAGGTTAACATCTAAAAAGATAAGAAGTCGGCTAGGTCAAGAATCCTGATAGGGAAGGAGATAATGAATCAGTATTTTAACTTAGTTGTTTCATAAAGATAAAGCTAAAATTATATGAAACATTTTTTTAGCTCTGTCCTATATATAATAAGCATATTTTATTTTAAACATTGTTAAACCTTTCAGTTTATTTTTTTACATCCGCCATTCAGTTTAATCCCTAACTTTGTATTAGAAACCCCCCTAACTTTATCACCTTTTTATTCTACTATTGACTTTTAAGTGTGGGAGAAATGGAAAATTCTGGGTCTATGAGATCACAGTATTTTTCCTTCACTTATTTTGTTCAATTTTAGTTGAATAAAGTGGGAGGGGACAATGGAATTTTTGACTTTTTGTTAAGGTTGTTTTCATCTGCATCTTTTCTAAGATAGATTTAAATTATCTGGATGATGGGGAAATTCTGACTATGCTGTTATAAAATGTCCTCTTGTCTTATAATAATTTAAAGTGACTGTTTTTCAAAAGTTTTAAAGTAAGGCAGTCATATTTCAAAGTATAGAACAGAAGTTTTACTATTAAATAGTATTAAATACTATTAAATGTTAGACATATGTTCTAGGAAAATGTCTACTTTTAACCCACAACTACTGAACAAAACAGCAGTCAGCATGTAGCAACATTTATGATCCCTGAATTTAAAGTTATTCCTATTTATTTATACATAATCATAGTTATTGCCTAGCCTAATAAATCGATAGTTTTCAGAAGTTAAAAAGAAACGAGTTCCCAAACTTGTGGTTTTTAATTCATTTATTTCCCGATATAATAAAACCTGAATTTTATAATCTTCATTTTAAACTTGTATTCTCGGGCCAGGCATGGTGGCTCACGCCTGTAATCCCAGAACTTTGGGAGGCTGAGGCGGGAGGATTGCTTGAAGTCAGGAGTTCAAGACCAGCCTGGACAACATAGCAAGACCCCCATCTCTAAAAATATATATATACACACACACAGATATATATATATATATATTCTAAGGACATTTTTTTGTTACTGGTTCCTACAGACTGAATTATTAAGTTATCTAATTTTCTTTAGGCAAGGTAATTTAAATACAGCAATATTGTGATAT
>CAUYQG010218199.1:0-19352 GCA_963574415.1 Tarsius wallacei
GCCTGTAGTTCCAGCTACTTGGAAGGCTGAGGCGGAAGGATCGCCGGAGCCCAGCAGGTCGAGGCTGCGGTGGCCAGGAGCAGCCACTGCACTCCAGTCTGGGCGACAGAGTGAAACTCCAACTCAAAAAAAAAAAAAAAAAAAAAATTAAAATGGGGCTCCAAATTAATGGAAAATACATCCTGAGATCACTAAAAATCTGATTTTAGAATTCTGAGTTTTGTTCTAAATCATGTATTTTCCTAAATTCATAATCTAGCCACCCTTTTTACTAGTCAATTTTTTTTTTCTCATGAGACTATGTCTGTATACTGGATACATCTTTTTTATATTGTTTTCAAACCCATTTCATCCAATCAACTCAAAATTCTCTTCAAACTATGTTCAAAATACACTTGATCTATGTTCCATAATTATTTGTGTGTTTGCAGTAACCCCTACCAGGCACTACTTCCCATCCAAACACACAAGCTAATAAAAAGCATTTCCACGTATGGCTGAACTGTTACTTTCTTTTCCTTTTTTTTTTTTCCACTTTTAATTTTTATTTAAAATTGGGGGGTACAATTCAGGGCTAGATATACAAATATTCACCGTGCAGGTACCCTTATTGATGAGGTATGCCTCCCTCTTCCCCAGGCTGATATCGACTACTGTCAATCCCATCTCCCCACCCTTCAACCCCCCTCCCCGGAGTTTCCCACCACTTTCAATCCTTTTCTTATAGTAATAGGGTAGTTGTCCAAGGTCCACTTATGAATGAGAATATGTGATACTCAGCTCTTTGTTTCTGTGAGAGATCACTCAGTATTATAAGCTCAAATTCCATCCAGGTTGCTGCGAAGTTCATGATTTTCTTCTTCTTTATGGCTGTATAGTATTCCATTGTGTATATGTACCACATATTTTTATCCAGTCCTCCTTTGATGGGCAGTACAGTTGGTTCCATGTTCTTGCTATTGTGAACAATGCTGTGATAAACATACATGTGCAAGTATCTTTTTCATAGAGTAAACTGTTAATTTCTATGTAGCTATGTCTTAACATTCACTTTACGTAAGGATGATTTCAACCACAATATATCTCTTATTGCACAAAGCTCAAAGATGTTATAAAACACAAAAGCAGAAAAACTGACTGGCTCTTCACTTAATCTATGGAGTACAAACTACCATTTCGTGAATGTCTATAATGAGCCAAACTGTGCAGTAGATTCTTTATATAAATGATCTCTAATCCTCAAAATAATCCTGTAAAGAAGATATTATTACTGTTGCCATTTTATAGATGATGAAATTGGGGCTTCAAGAGGTTCTGTAACTTGCAAAGGGTTTGGGGCCATTATACCACGGAGGTAAGAAACGGTGCAGGCCTATCTGAAGCTCATATCCATGTTCTTATTCCACCACCTATAATGCACAAGGATAAATATTATTCTAAGTAATGTTTTAAAGAATTTAAACAACCTCATGTAAAGTATTATGCATAGATTGTGTTTGGGAATGGAACCTCCCATTGTACTTTGCGTCATGACACAACTGTGTGTCAGTTATGATATTAGGAATATTTTACCAAGGTAAGGCATCATATTGAGCACCTATAATGAGTCAATCTGTGTAGTAGGTGCAAGGTAAGATAAAAACAAATTGTATTTCTGTACAGAGAGACATTCAAACTCTCATTGAGTGAATGAATAAATATCATAAATTTGAAACGGGCTGTTGATGTTACATAACCCCTGACCTTTCCCATCTCTCACACTCCTCACACACTTCCCCACCTCTTTGGTAAGAGTGCATGCAAATGATGGAAAATATAAAAATCGTGTTTGCAGTGAGAAAGCCTATAGGAGGGAGGACACATTAGTCACAGAGGCTCCATCACACCACTCCCTCTTCTGTGGTGACTTCCTGGGCTGTCCGTGACTTCTCTCCTGAGATGTCTTCAGTGTCCTAACTTGCAAATCTATTGTCTGTTCTTAGCAAGGTATTAGATTTGAGTAGACTGGCCTACTGCATAGTGCATTCAACAAAGAGCTGGGAAACCTAGATTCCACTCCAGTTTCCACCTGGGCACACCAAGCACTCAGAGACAACACTGCATGCACTAAAATCTACTCCTTTATCACTAAATTTAAGAAAGGCAAGGGGAAGGAAAGGAACTTTAATAAAGTCAGTGACAAGCTCTGTGTATTATGGTCAATGGGCTAGCTTGCATGAGTATTTGTAGTTGTGGAGATCACTGGAATAGAAGATTCAAACCAAAAAATCGAAGGAACTCCCCTATACCTTGAATAAACAAGAGTACTGATCCTAAGGCAATGTACAACAAATTCAAGTGGTTTTCTGAGTAGAGTTCTCCCATATCATGTAACACAGGGTATATATGTCCATGAAGAACTCAAATCTTATTCAAAGAAGCAAAAAGCCAACATAAGGAAAAAATGGAAATGTTTTCAAAATAATCATTGCTTAAGTCAATTTAACTAATAACTATACTTATAATTGACTCAAGTGTTTTTTTTTCTTTTTACCTTATTCATAGCACTGCATAGAAAAGAAACTTGCAGTTGTACTGGAGTTTGGAGTCAGTGCATCACGTGAACAATTCAATTTAAGAACATACTCATTTAGAGAATTAAATAAACAGAAGTTTAGCCTAGAAAATTAAGAACACTATTTCTGAAAGAACATTTTCCAAAGCTAAGAATACTCCATTATGTTCATTGAGGAGTGTTAGATTTCAACAAATGTCTCAAACGGTTACTTAATGTTGCCCCATTCTATTTCTTCCATTAGGCAGTGGATGTTTCTATTTGTTACCCAAAGGCTGGTTGAGTTCCCTTTCTGCAATCCTTAGGAAGTCAAAGAAGGCTGTGAGTCATCAAAACTCATTACAAAAATGAGTGTGGAATTTCGTTTCCTAGAGATTATAAAGAATATAGCATGCATCTTTGGTCTGTTGAACTCTGGATGTAATTTTGGCTATAGGCAAAGGATGGCTTAAGTGACCCTTTAAGGTGATTTCCTTGTGTACTTAGAATTTAGGCCTCCAAGATTTGGCCTACTCAGTAGGTCAAAGTATTTGAAAAGTATTACTGACATAGTCACATTTTAGTAAGAAAAAAAAAAAAAGATTTTTTTCCCAAGCAGTTTGAATGCTTTAAGAAGAGGTGCATTGCTTTAAATTAGCACTAGGATTTTATCTTGGTCATCTGGATTCCTCTGCTAAAGCTAGGACTTAGGTGATCTTGTCTTTTCAGCTCTCTTAGGTATGACATTAGGCTGTTTACTTGTGATCTTTCTGTTTTCTTGATTTGTGCACGCTATGCTAAGAATTTTCCTCTTAACGCTACTTTCATGGCAGCCCAGAGATTCTGATGTGTCTTTGTTTTCATTTTTTTCCAGGAATCTTTTTATTTCTGTCTTGATTTCCATGTTGACCCAGAAGAGTCATTCAACCGCGTGTTGTTTAGTGTCTATGTTCTTGTGTATTTTGGGAAGAACTTGTGGGCAGCAATATTTATTTTTATTCCACTGTGATCTGAGAAGATGCATAGTATTATTTCATGAAATAATACCTTGAAATAATATCATGAAATCTCTTGAAATTTGCTCAGGCTTGATTTGTGTCCGAGGATGTGATCAGTCTTGGAGTATGTTCCATGTGCTGATGAATAGAAAGTATACTCTGTAGTGGTTGGCTGAAGTGTTCTGTAGATGTCTAGTAAGTCCATTTGATCAAGTGTCAAGTTGAGGCTCCAGATCACCTTGTTGATTTTTTGCCTTGATGATCTACCTAAAGCTGTTAATGGATATTTAGGTCTCCAACTAAGTGAGGTCCAGTTGGAGGCCCAAACTTCACCTGCAGGCAGCCTGCTGTGTACTTAATCCTTACTCGTACCCCACATCTCTATAATAAAATAAAAAATTTTAAAAATGAACACTAGGATTCCAAATTATTAAAAATAGTCATTGATATCTGTGTGTTGGATCCGGGTGGGCTAATTCCCATTCTCTCGTTAAGTCTGTATCCAGTAAGAGTTTTACAGCTCTTTGTGGCTTATCTGGTATATCTATGAGAAACAAGGGAGGGTCTTAAAAGCAGGCAGGGTGTAGAGCTCATTTACGGAAAGGTCCACACCCAGCCTTATTTTTAAGGCCTTATCTTGGGCTTCCTGAAGGGGTGGAGCTCTCATAGCCTTGCTTTTGTGTTCAACTTTTGACTTACTCCTTGTTCACCTAAAACTGTCTATCATCAACTAAAATTATCTGGGAGAGAAGGGAGTAATTTGTTTTCAGTACTGGATTAAAAAAAATGATGATAATTTTTTCAGGAAACATTCTCCTGCCTGCTCAAATTTTCCCTTCCTCAAATATGTGCTTGCTGTCATATAGCTATGTCTCCGAGTCTCCTCGAGAGCCAACTCTTGACATTTAAAGAAAAAAAAAAGAAACGGAAGAGAGCAATCCTTCTACAGCCCTCTCTGCCTAACGCCCCACCTTTCTCCCAGTCACTCTACCTTGAAAACTTGGCCTCATCTTTGACCCTCTCTTGTTCTTCACAGGCTCTCCCAGGCCTGTTGATTTTTCATTAAGGAAAATGGCTCTAACTCATTATTAAGCAATTTCCACCTTAACCTCCCTCCTCCCATGCCTCATTACAACATTGCTAACATCAAGGAGTCCAACATTTTAATATTATGAGTAAAAAAGAAAAATTCTCTGGGGCTGTTAACTATGATAAGAATCCCCAACTGTAGTAAACTTTAGGCCAGCTCTAAATATATGCTAAAGAACTAAAAGAAATATAATCCACAGATGCACCCTTCTCCTTAATACTGCCCCACCTGCCTTTCTACTTCTTCTCCCCAAATCCCCTTCTGCTTGTCCCTTTAGAAACTCTTGTCCCATTTTCATATTCCCAATACGTTTGTGGTGATGGCAAAAGGCTCTATCACAGTTATCACCCTGTATTCTGTACACCATTCAATAGAGGAAAAACCTTTTGAGGAAAGAGCAACATCAAAGTATCCTCACTGCCCTGGACTTTCCTCCATGGAGAAGGGAAAGGGAACCAGCTATTTAATAAGCACATCATGTTACTGACAAGGCACACAGTAAGTGGTTGATTAAACTTACAGCAACACCAAATTGAACAACCTTATACGCAAGCCATTTCACTCTTGTGCACGTGTTTTTATAGGACAGAGTCCCAGATATGGGGTTGCTAGGTCAAAAGATAAATGCACTTCTAATTCTGTTAAATATTTTCAGAGCTTCTTCATGAGGGTTATACCACTTTGCACTTCCACTAGAAACGTAAGTTGTTTGCTTTCTTCCAGCTTTGTGATGGAGTGTGATGTCAAACTGCTAGATTTTTGCTCATCTTAGAGATGAGAAACTTTCTTAGTGCAGTTTGAGTTTAAATTATCATGGGTGAGGTGATTGTATGCTTAAGGATCATTTGTATTCTTCCTTAAATTTCTGCATTTAACAGAAGGCATCTGTAACCCAGAGCACTGCTTTTTAACCTTCAAGTCATACCCTGTGTGTAGCCCACTCAAGACTGCCTCCACACATTCTACAATTGAATGAGGATGGGTGCGGCATATGTGTCAAAGCACCAAAGGATTTAGAAGGCTTCAAACTTCATATAGTCAGTGTTTAGTTACTGGTTTGGCAGAAGCCCAGAAGTATGTGAAGGTGACTCTACATACACAGTTGCTTGTTCTGTAAATTTACAAACCAAACTATTTTGGGATATTGTCTGGATGGGTGTCTTTTCCTCTTTCTAAAATGTAGTATCTACAGTTCTGTAAGTTGTTGTGTAAATCTGAGAAAAAGAGAGAGAGAGAGAAAGAGAGAGACAGAGACAGGGACAGGAAGAAGAAAGGGAAATAGTGGAAAAAGTTCTCCTATCGGACCATGTAGTTTATAGAACTCCATTTCTAGACACATCTCATTACATAAAAGTAGTATTGTGTTTAGTTTTCACAAACAAGTGGGATACTGAGGGCCCTGATAATGCATCTTTCCCTTTAGATTGCCTCTAGAAAAATCCCTGGAAAACTTAAGGTTAGAGGATTGTGGCACAACGAATCACCTTTTAAAGAGTGTTACACATAACTATTGAGGCATACTTGAAAAAAAAGTCTTCTTTTCTCAAATATGTATGGGAAATGCTGGATTAAACAGGAATAAGTAAGATCTTGTAATGAAAAAGTTCTCAAAGCCTTTACTATGGGGAGGAGCTAAAGTAATGGGTATCACCCACCATAATTTGGCTGCAGAATCCTTTTCCTCTCAAAAAACAATCAAGAGTCTAGTAGTGTGGTTAACACTGGGGAATGCTGGCACAGAAGGAAAAGTTCTGATGACAACTTGCATCAGGGCTCAGGTTACTCATCACTAAAGAGGGTTACTCTACAAGGTACCTTTCAGTTCTTACTTTGACCTCTAAGATGGGCTGTACTGCAAAAGACATCCTGGCCATCTTGCTTTTAGTTCAACTAGTGGCTTCCTTGGTCCATTTCAGGGACACCAGCAAAGGGGTATGAGAGACAACATTTCTATATTACTATGAGAAATAGCCTGAGAAAGATCACTAGTTTTCTTTTAGAAGATATCATAGAGACCTAGACACTAATCCTCATTCTGCCTACAGATATGGAGCCCACCTTCTTATTAATTGTCAGGGGCTTACTCATCTACGTAGTAGTTTACCCTGGGGCCAGGTCACTAAACTGGTCAAAATCCGGATCACTTTAATTTGTGGTTTGTGCACATAAACACCTGTGTTCTGCTCTAGGTCATCATTTAAATGTCAGTATAAACCCCGCAGTGGTTCCAATAACTGTTTCTTTGGCATTTGCTTTTCTCTGGTATTCTATGCCATTCAATAACAACAGAAATTCTGATCGGTCAATGTCACTAAATTATTAACATTTCCTGGGTCTACAGACCGTGAGAAGTGGGATTTGCTGGAAAAGCGTGATGCTCTGCTTTGCTCTTTGCTCCTTTGGCTATAAACAGGTACTGAGCCTACAATATGCCAGGCACCCTGCCGTGCCTGTGCTGCTTTTTCTGAATGCTCCACCATACTTCCTTCAAGGTGCAGCTCTATGTCTCTTCCTCCAGGAAGTCTGAGTTTCACCTCACTTCAGTCTGGATTAAGCGTCCCACCCACCCCACCCCCAATCCCAAACACCTCATTTTACAGATATGCAACATTGCACTTATATGACTGCATCCCTGCATCCTTCCTTAGGGTACCTCTGCTCCTCAAGGGCAAAGACTCTAACTCCTTCATCTTCATCTCCTTAGTATCTATTGCAGTACTCAGATTTATGACTATTGAATCAATATATGAAAAAAACGATTCTTGTTCTCAAAGACCATATAGAATCTTGTTCAGCTTTTCTAACTTCGTTAAAAAAAAAAGCTGCAAAGCATTTATGATGCTTTAAATACAAACTGTATGAATATCTCTAAATATTTTTAATTTATAAAGACTTTTTCAAATTTGCCTCTCAAAGGCAATCTGGATAATATTAAAATATTTTGGTCTCAAAATCAGTCATAGTCTTCCACAGAGAAGGGTCCAAAGGTAAGGCAAGACAAAAGCAAAATACAAGAGAGTCAAGAGAATGTCCCTCTGCTGGCATTTGCCTGCTTTTTCAGGCTGTCAATTCTCCTTGACACCTTCCATATGCCTCGTTAGTGTAAGGAGAATCAAACTTGAGACAATAGCAGTCATATTTCTAGTTTAATTACAGAAACACGAACCTTACATCTCCATAAGCCTCAATTATTATTATTTTTTTAAAAGGACAAGGTATACATCATGTTTTCTCTGCTTCTCATCACTAACCATCTTGCTCTATGGTAAACAAGGACACTTCATAAGTATTCTGAATGTAACTATAAGCCACTCTCCGTCTGTTGGGTTCCTCTGCAGAACACAGCAATGTAAACTTTTATGAATATAGGTATATTAGGGTAAGAGGTATATAAAAGAGTTCCTGCTTCCTCTAAGCAAATAACCTGCAGCGCATATTTTTTATGATAATCACACACCCTGGTAAAAAGAACATTCTAAAAGATACTTAAATATTTTAAAAGAAAGGATGTAAAGGGTACTATTTTTGTGCTCAGTGTAGAAGTAACCTCCTCAATTAAATAAGCAGCATATAAAATTCTGTGCTACATTATTGAATGCGAATCTAGATTCGAGACCTCTGGCTTATGAGACATTCCTTTGGCACCCACCACTCTTAGGGAAGCTCCAGTCAAGAACTTCACCTTCTCCCTTTCCCTCTCTCTTTTGCTTCCTAACTTTAGAAAGACGTAAGCTGCTGGGAAGACAGATCTTTGTTTTGGAGTTGCATGGTTTCATTCTGCTGCCAGATATTTTATCCTGATGTGTTTGTATAAAAAGGAATAAAGGGAAATCCATCACAAAATTATTTTTGCTTAGTGAATGCCAAAACACACACACAACCAAAGGGGAAAAAAAGCTGGTGATGACCTGGCCCTCGTTCCTGTTATGAATGGGGAAGACGGAGGAAGCCTAAGGAAAGCATTCATCCATTCACTCATCATCCGTTCATTCATTACTCTTCAAGAAAAATTCAGTAACAGAGGTGTTGAAATAGTTTCTCAAATGCATATAATTTTTAAGAATGAATATCTGGGCAGATTAAAACAAGACAAAAACCTGACCACATTGCATCTGCACTTAGATATGTCTTATAAAATGGCATTGCAGAAACATCTGCAGCCCCCATGCCATTTTCATGGACATCGTGACAGCAAAAGAACAGTATTATTATAGTTCCGGGTACTTAGAAACATAAAAGGCAATGCGTACATCAGAAATTTCCAAAATTTTGAGTTTTTTCCTTCATAGAAGCATCAAGGAACAAACAGGGAATTTGGAATTAAAAAACCCTAAGTTTGAGACCTGTCTCTCTCTCATTCTACTTATTCTCTTTGCTTTGTGGCACTGAACTGAAAATCAACTAAACTCATTTATGCAATTATCATGTGGTTCATGTATACCGTCATTCACTCATTCAATTTTTCATTCATTCACTCATCCAACAATTCCTACAATGGTCTGGTACATTCCCCAGGTGCTGCTGGGAATACAGGGATGAGAAGATACAGGCAAGAATCTTACTCTCAAGGAGTTCTTTGTCTATTCGGCAGTCAGAGGCTGATAAAATAACCACACTGGTGAATGTATAATGACACACAGAAGTGAGTGCTCTGAAGGAGAAGCTTGCATCTACAGACTTGACCAAGGAACTACACAAAGACAGTGATGTGGGGAGGGCTTTACTGAGCAGGAGACACTTCATACCCAAGAGGTAAATGAGAGATTACCAGGTGAATAGATGGGGGTGGATGGGGTGGGACAGTTTGTGCAAAAGCCTCAGAACAGGAAAGAATGCAGTGGTTAGGAGGAACTTGGAAGGAGGTCAACAAGTAAAGCTGGGAACAAGCAAAAAAGAAATGAGGGTGAAGCTCACAGTGGTGAAGGGATGTCCAGCATATATGCAGCTGTTGAGCCTCGAAATGTGGCTAGTTCAGAAGAACATGGGCTGTAAATATGAAATACACACTTTATTCTTAAGACTGCATTAAAAAAAGTTTCAGTGATTTTTGTATATGGATCACACACTGAAGTGGTATTTTGGATATATTGGGTTTAATAAAATATATTATTTAAAATTGATTTCATCTGTTTCTTTCTTTATAAAAAAAGATTACTCCTAGAGAATTTAAAGATGCATACATGAGTCATATATTTTTCTTGGAAAGTGCTGGAAATACATGCAGAGCCTTTTAAGTCTGGACAAGGGTTTTTATAATGCCCACAATAGGAAGCATTTGAAGGCTTTATGAATAAAAATGGTGGGATCTTTCCAGCTTCTGAGTGGAGAAGAGATCAAAAGGCAGTTGGAGGGGATGGAGAAAAGCCAATTGTAACAGCTTGCTTCAGGGTCAAGAAGAGATAAGAGGAGCAGAAAGATTTGAGAGCTATTTAGGAGGAAGACAGCAAGTCCTAGGAGTGAATTGAATATGGTGTTAAGAACCTCCAGGGCTGGGCACGGTGGCTCAAGCCTGCAATCCCAGCACTTCAGGAAGCCAAGGTTAGGGGATAGCCTGAGCCCATGGGTTCAAGACCAGCGTGGGCAACTTGGCGAGACCTCATCTCTACAATAAATCAAAAAAATTAGCCAAACGTGGTAGCGCATGACTGTAGTTCTGGCTACTTGGAAGACTGAGGCAGAAGGATCGCCTAAGCCCAGCAGGTGGAGGCTGCGGTGGTAGTGAATGTGCCACTGCACTCCAGCCTGGGGGACAGAGTAAGACACCAACTCAAAAAAAAAGAAAGAAAAAAAGAAAGAAAAGAACCTCCAAGGTTCTTCCCAGGAGCAGTCATGCTGGAAAAACAAAGAAATACAGTATATGGAAATATACATGTTGCACCATAAATTCAATACCAAAGGTATGAATTCAGTGCCTTAAGAGTACAAAGTAAAAAGCAATGATGTGGTTTACCTTATATCAACTACTGCTGCCGTTGCTGCTTTTGTTTTAAGGGGGCTCCATTAAAAATTAACATCACACCTAGAAATTGCATTCTTGTTTTGAATGTCTTTTAACCAGAGTTGAACTTAGATAAACAGATACATAATGAGTATTGGGGGCATGTGTAAGAGTCTGTGGAAAGGCTGCTCTAGAGAAGGAAAAGAAAAGGAATTAAAATTTATTTAGTGTCCACTATCACGTGCAACAAGGTTTATGTGTTTAACTTTTTTATTTTTATTTTTTGAGAAAGCAGGATTTATTAAGAGGACAGAAAAGCTCCCAGAGTGAGAGGGAACCCAAGGGGTTTGCCCATGTTTCACTTTTTTAACCACCTTCAGAACCTTACATGGTCATGGCAATACCTCTATTTTAAAGATAAGTAAAATAAGGCTCAACATTGATTAAAGTTCCATAAAGACAAGGACTATTTTGATTTTCAGTAAATATACGATGGAATGAATGAATAAAGGTTTTACAGCTCAGAAGAGGAAGAGCAATGCTCCAGCTTTGCATCTTGACATAAGCACATGGTATCAAACTTAAAGTTAAAAAAAAAAAGAGCCGGGCTTGGTGGCTCAGCCTGTAATCCCGCGCCTTGGGAGGCTGAGGGGAGTGGATTGCCTGAGGCTGCAGGTTCGAGACCCGCCTGGGCAACTTGGCGAGATCTCATCTCTACAATAAATCAAAAACTAGCTGGGCGTGGTAGCGCACGCCTGTAGTTCCAGCTACTTGGAAGGCTGAGGCAGAAGGATCGCCGGAGCCCAGCAGGTAGAGGCTGCGGTGGCCGGGAGCGGCCACTGCACTCCAGTCTGGGCAACAGAGTGAGACTCCAACTCAAAAAAAAAAAAAAAGAATCAGGCACAGTTTATACATGTGTATGTGATTAAGTTAATAGGTATTTATATAATAACTCTTTATCTGTGATGGATGGTTATCTTATACCTTGTTGAATAGTAAAAATTGTTCACAGTGCGTACCAGTCATTGTTCTAAGCAGTTTACTTGTATTATTTATGTCTCATTCTCTTGGTACTATTATTTCTCTCATTTTACAGATTGGGAAATTGAGGCACAGAGAGGTTCAGATAACACAGCTGTAAATGCATAAAGCCCAAGGAATCTAATTCTAAAATGTGTATCACACTTTTAACCCCTGTAAGACTGAGCCCATTACTCCATGAGACCCTAGTTCTTACAGAGATGTTCCTAATATTAGGGCAAGCTCTGTTTTTCTGTCACTGGTGCAATTGCCTCTCCTGGTGCCACATGGTGTGATGTTTCGCTAAATAATGAGTCAGACCTTTGGAGAGTCAGACTAGTATAAAAAGAGCCTGTGGATCTTATGTGGATCTCATTCAATGAAACGAGCAAATTTGTCCTGGGTCTTTAAACGTTCACTGGCAGGAGGCTATCATTTTGTCTACGATGACATCAGAAAGCGTTCAGAAAAGAGGCAAAGCAAGAGGCTTAGTAAGCTGAAGATTTTCCAACAGCAGAAACCATCTCAGTAGGGCGTTAACTGTGAATTCAAGAGACCCTTGTGCACTAATGGAGCTTAATAGTTAAGATACTCTCTAAGCATACTGGGCATTAAGTGCTTGCTTGCAGTTCAGATAATGAGTTGGATGGTTATGGCCAACCACCCTGGCATTTGATATGTGCCAGTTACTTCAAGTGTCAAATTACACGTTTTTGATTATGATGTATTATAGGGCTTAGTGCTCTGATTTGGAAGATCTGTTGGGCACATGTGGGTCTGCATATGAACATTTCACTTCCTTTGTAATTTAAAATGGTCTTGTACATTAGTAGAGTTCCTGAAGGATCCATAATTTTCTTTTTTAAAAATAGTCTTGGGCCAGGTACAGTAGCTAATGCCTATAATCCCAACACTTTGGGATGCTGAGGAGGGCGGGTGGCTAGACACCAGAAGTTCGAGACCAGTCTGAACAACATAGTGAGACCCCATCTCTACAAAAAAAGTTAGCTAGGTGTGGTAGTGTATGCCTGTCATCTCAGCTACTTGGGAGGTTGAGATAAGAAGATTGTTAGAGCCCAGGGGTTCCAGGTTGCAGTGAGCTATGATGGTGTCACTGCACCCGAACCTGGACAACAGAACAAGATCCAGTCTCTAAAAAAAGAATAAAAAACATAAAATTTTTTAAACTACCTTATTATGAGGTGGTCTAATTTATAAGGTACTTCACTGCCTGTCTACTGAGAACAACATGACGCTTGTCTACCTAATGCTGTCATCTGCAGTCGTTGGGAATCACCAAAGGAAATCAAATGTTTTATGTGCTAAGTGGCCACACATAATGGGGAAGAAGGGCTGCCCCTGCCCACCTAGCGACCAGAAATGTAACACTGTCCTTGCTCTATCATAGGACTTATCACACTCTATTATAATTGCTTGTCTAATTGTTCAGAGCACAAAGCCCTACTTCTAGTCAATGAAATAAGTCTTTCACTCAACATGCTTTCATTTTTTAGTTTAAAGCTTGTTGCCCAAAGGATAAGAAACAACTGATAATAAAGAATCGCTGCCTTTCCTTTTTTTTGCCCAACTTTTAGAACCAATGCGATGATGATGATGATGATAGCAGATAACAGTTATGTAAACACCTGTCTGGTGCCACTACTAAATAGTTTTAAATGCAAGTAAGGTACACAACAGTGCTTTGAATTCGTTTGTGGATTCCTTGTGATGATTAGAGATGATCCTTGAGAAGTAAACTGGCACATGATACGTGATTAAAAAACCAAAAGCTATTATGATTATTAAATCCCAAACCATCCTGAAGCAATACCTCAAAAAAGCATGTCCTACTGCCATGTCAATTGTTCAGTCGTTATTTATTTATACCATAGACAATACATTGTTAAAATATGCATGGAAACAAGCCCACTAGAGCAAGATTCTTCCTTTAGATTTGCACCTTGATGGCAGGTTATAATACATTGGCTTGCTTAAATTATTTATAACCAGTTGCTATGAGGACTGTGCCTAGCGTAGCAAATATGGCTTTGTGTTTGGGCCCTGAGTTGTAAGATTCATTTCTCTAAGGCTGATTGACTCTGGGCAGTCACATCATATGCTTGTTCAGTAAGGCAAGACATTTTCCAAGGGAGATGTATTATTTTTCTAAGCATTTACAAGACTGACTGTCAGTTTGGGGAGAAAAAAAATGAAAGTATAATATAAGTGGTTTTTAAAAAATGACTAATTAGGATTACCTGGATTTTTTTCGCCTTGTTGCCTCTGTACCCATAACACTAAAGACAGGTTTTATTTGAAAGACTTCTATTTTTCTCTTAGTAGGATAATAATAATAATGTGCAACTGTCTGATAATACAGTTTGTTCTTATAGCATGCTATCAGGAGAAATAGCAGTTAATTAAAACAAAACACACAGTGGATATTATTATTTTCCTCAATGATCAATACATGAATTAAGGGATTGGAACGTGGATAAACAAAACAACTTAGAAAAAAAATACTTCTTAAACCATCAAGTCTCAAACATTTCAAACTCATTGGAATTGTCCAATCACTAAGAGTTTTCTGTTTTTTTAAAGTAAGATACTTCAATGATTCATTAAAAATGTAAATAAGTAAGTTAGAGAATGCAGCAAGTAAAACAAACAAAAAAGAATTAGAAACTTTCCATCTAAAAAAGTTCACAATCTAATAAAATTGAACAACTTTTTTCTGTTCTTTCCTTAAACAGTTATTTTGCTCTGTACACAAAAGATTTTCAATTTAATCTTTCCATCCTCAGGAAAAAAAACCATAGATTACTTTTGCTTGGTAGATGACAAATGTACCAGCTGTTCTTAATACTACCTTCATTCATTTACAAATATTCAATGAGGAAAAACATGTAAACATAACTCTATTCCCAGTCTGCCTTTCCCTCTGCCCGCTAAAGAGGAGTCTGTCTTCCAAGGAAACCCTTCCTTGCCTGCTCTTGTCTTGAGTTACTTTTATGCAGAAAACTAGGAGAAAAGAATGAGGTGATGAGAACATGAAAGGAAAAGTGAAGCATTTTCTTTCCTTTAAGTTTTTTTTTTCTTTAATGAGAGAAGAATGAGAGCAGCTTCAGAGTGCGTGCAGTTAACAGATGAGAGACGGAAAAGGGGATTTTAAGATTTGATGTTGCGGGCACACGTCTCTCTAATCAAGTAAAGAACTTAGTTATTTACGGTATTATTGCATTGCTTAGCACGCAGTCTTTCAACCCTGATGCCACTCTGGGACTGGCCCACACTGGTCATGTTCTCCATGAGTTATTTATGGTGCTTTACCATTTTTAGAGTGTATTTAAATGCTTTACCTTATTTGAACCTCAGAAAAACCATAGGGTAGGCAGGGAAAGTTTTATACCCACATTTTACAAATGACTAAATAGGAAAAGATGAAAATGGGACAAGAATTTAGACTTTCTACCACCCAACTGGCTAGTCCCTCTTTCAGCTATATATTGATATACCATATTTTTATACTTAATGTGAATTTGCTTCTGAGCTATGTCTTTATAAATTCAGACATCTAAAATAAAATGTGTGGAAAATAAAATCAGTAATGTATGTGCTTGCCATGGTCCAAATATTTGGCATTTACACACAACAGAGAAATGATTGACTGCCCATTTCACTTTTCACCTAGATATTTGTGGCCAAATAATACTTTTTTCCTACTTAATCAGACCATTCAGGAATTCCGACGATGGGGAACTCTGAGTCTCATTTGGAAGATCTCTTCAGGAATGTTCCTTCGTATGCAGAAGGCATAGGTCAGGTTTTCTGTTTGGCTGATAACCTGTCTTAAACCTATGTTTATACACACACACATGCCACTCATCTGTGTTAAACTTGAGAGTCTAAAACTGTTTATTCTATTATATGAATATGGCTTTTGGAGCCAGAAAACCAGGGCTTCCTTCCTCCTCAGTCCACTACAGGCTACCTGAAATTGATAATGGGTATGCCTCTTTTATCACTATATACCCTGTTTGTAAAATGGGGATAATAAGAGTACCTACCTCATAAGGGTACTGTTAAGTGGGCTAATGCACATAAGTACTTAGAACAACATATAGTAAGCACCCAATAGTGTCAGCTTTTAGTTTTATGATTATTATAGTTGCTAGTGCTTCCTAAAATAATGCTTGACACACAGTAGTCATGAAATAAATGCTTATGGGGTGGATGTTGAATAATTCCCAGTTTTGTCGATGTGTGCTCTTGGATGAAGTTACGTCACCAGAAAAATAAGAATATAAAACCAACAACAATGAAAGTTGTCCCATAAGGCTGTCTGGAAAAATAAATGAAATAATATATGTCACAAATGTTTTACAAGTTATAAAGTGTAGAATAAATGCTAATTATCATGTTTATTCTCTAACTTTGTCCTCACAAATATGCTGTTCTGCAGATGTGATTATCCTCATTTTATAGATGAGGCAACAGGCTTAAAGAGGATTTATGTAACTGACTCAAGGTCATTTAGATGACATGGAGGAAAACACAGACCCAAAATAGGTCTTTTTTGCCCTTTTAATTCCAGTGTCTTCTTTACCACTTCTGCTCCATACAGAGCTATGATTTCTCCACAACATTATTTCTGTGTATGGTTATGCTTGTTTTTTCATAAATGGCATTTGAAAATGTTGATGGAAATATACTTTACATGTTTCAGATATTTTGTCATCGCCAAGGAATAAAAAAAAAAAAGAGTATGTGGAAGCAATCCAATGGCAGTCATTAACAAGTTTAATCAATCTAAAGTCCTCTGAACAGGATTTCATCTTTCAGTTTTAGGTTACGTATACTAAAAATAAGCATCTTAAAATTCCAACTGAGATTATCCTTCAGTATCTGATTTTTAAGGGTTTGAAGGCAGGGTTTTCAAAAAATAGAAATGAATGATTTAGGTTCTGGGTGATGTTATAGCGATTTTTCACAACACCAAAGGATCATAAGGTCTTGCTAGAGAGTCCAGTCCACTGCCTGCCAGTATGCTGGTTCCCATGGCTCATACAAACTCTTTCTTAATCAGGCAGATGGCATCCTGTGAGATCAAGTTCCAGCTTTCTCACCTATGATGAACTTGAATGTATCCCTTCTGGTCTCCTTGTTCTGTCTCTTACTCTCTGCCTCCATTTATCTCCTGGATATCAAATATAAAATCTATACTTCAGAATCTGCTTCTGCCTTTGTCTTTTGTCCCCTTCCTAAGTTTCCTGTTTCTGCTCCTTTCTGATAAAAATTAGTAAACCATTTCTTCTTCTAGTAGAAACATAATCTACCAAGCAATGCAGTGGGTCTTTTCCTGGCCCTATTGAAAACCAACTACCTACTCTCAAGTGAGACAAGTACATGTGTTAACAGTGTGTGTCTCTCTGTCATAATTGTTTGCCATCTCATCTAGATGCCTCTAGACTGTCAATGACATCAGAACACATAGGTCCAAAATGGAATCTAATATTCAAGCTGTGGTCTACTCAGTACAAAGTGTAGTGAGACAATAACATCTCAGGATCTGGATACACTGCTTCTGTTCAAATGTATTCTAAGATTACACTAGCTTTGTTCACAGCTACATTATATCAGTGACTCACATGAAGCTTGAAGACAAAACCGCTCATATCTTGTTCACAAGAGCTGGGTGCCATGTCAGGTCTTCCATGTCCTTAGTGGGTACTTAGCATTTTTCTGTTTTTATAAACTTAAATTCACACCTTTATGCTTATTTCTGCCAAATCTTAAATCTTTGGTTTAGGCCAGGTGTTTCAGCCTATTAAGAACATTTTGAATTTTCAATCTATCATGCATATTTACATATTTCTCTCAAATTGTTGTTATCTGCAGATCTGATTGTTTATTCTGTTGCTTCTTTTAATCATTGATTTTAAAATGTTGAAGATACTAGAGAGAGCTAAGGACTTATCTTTAACACTTTTTCTATGAACCACTCATAGTGTCATGCTGAACCAATTATCAAAAAAATTTTTGTGGAAGTCTAATTGCTGAAAATTCATTTTAACATACAGGCCATATGTCCCCTTCTTATTCACAATAATATCATGAAAGTTTTTCTCAACTGCTTTGCTAAAATTAAACTAGTAACCACATCTAAGTTATTTATTTAATAACCCTGTCAAAAATAAAAATAAATTAATTCTGACATCGGGTTTTTATAGCAACCTGTCATTCCATCCCAACCTCACATTTTTTCAGTACTCTGCTTAATAATCTGTATTTGAACTTTATTGGGGTTTATTGATTTTTATTGAGAAGAATTGAGATTTGCTAGTTTTATTGGAAATAATTAGAATTCCTTTACTCTTATTAAAGTTGAAAAACATGTTCTATCATTGCTGTTCTTACCATTTTCACATTATTATCCTCTAAGCTCAGTTGTTTCTGGTATGTCTACAACCTCAATGCTAAGGGACATAACAACAACATGGCTGTGATTAGCTGAGGACATAAAGCATTAAACTGGGAACAGAAGTATCAGCACATAATCTCTTAATTGTTAACATGCCTGAGTTTCAGTTCCACTCTAAGAAAAATTGAATGGACTTAGCAATTCTAACATTAAGAGTTTTCACTTGTTTTTCATCTAACAGTAGTCTGAAGAAGTCTCACTGTACTCCAGTCTAATCTCAGCTGCCTAAGCAATGCTTATTGGGTCATGGATTAGCCAGGTCTATGGCTGTCAGCCATTTCAACACTTGTTAGCACCAATACCATGGAGTACATAGGAAACAAAGTTCTGGCAAGTCAGTTTGGATTTTATTTAACAGATCTTATAAATGTCTTTCTGGTTGGCCAGAGCCAAATGGGGAATCATCTGTGGGTTAAGCCTGGCAGCCAATTTTGGGAGCTGAGCATTATGAAGAGAAAGCACACATTACCACTGCTGGTGTTGAAAAGAAAGGAAACAAAAAAAAAATTGCTTAAAAAACACTAAAGAAATAATTCAGAATGTATTCTTTGGTTTGATAAATGTGATATTTCTATAAGAATAGAGATCTATGAAATAAAGACCACAGAAGATGTAGAGAAGTTAAGGTAACCGTAAAAACTTGTGTAGCTGTTACTCTTGGAAAACACAGCACAGGGAGATATGATATCTTAATAACTTCACATGGATAAATTCCGGGCAGCAGATCCAACACAGAACACCAGTTAAAATTAAAGAAAGAGGTCTCTTTTCTTTATGCTTGTCACTGAGTCACTGTATGGGCAGGAGTGATAACACTTTCGGGGTCTCTTCTAGAACCACAAGCTAAGTTGGTGAGTTCTGGGGAATCAGACATTTTCCTACAAGTGAAATTGGTAATAGGACACCAGATTCCTAAGGAATCAAATTACATTTCCAATCTTTCTTTCAGACACCCCTCCCCCAACTTTTTGTATGGCAAAGGCCCTTGAATGCCTCTTTTCTTTTTTTTTTTTTTTTTTTTTGAGTCAGAGTCTCACTCTGTCGCTCAGACTGGAGTGCAGTGGCCGCTCCCGGCCACCGCAGCCTCGACCTGCTGGGCTCCGGCGATCCTTCTGCCTCAGCCTTCCAAGTAGCTGGAACCACAGGCGCACGCTACCACACCCAGCTAATTTTTTGATTTATTGTAGAGATGAGGTCTCGCTTGCCCAGGCGGGTCTCGAACCCGCGGGCTCAGGCAATTCACTCACCTCAGCCTCCCAAGGCGCGGGATTACAGGCTGAGCCACCGAGCCC
>CAUYQG010218200.1:0-16420 GCA_963574415.1 Tarsius wallacei
AATGTATGCTCTAGTCAATTCTTTAAGAATATTTTAAATTAAATACAGTTCATTTTGCATCAGATATTAGAATTTGAAGACCCAGCCCAAAGAGGTTAAAAAGCAGTGTCCTCTCTGGTTTCTTGGCAGTCTCTAAGGAGCACTGGATGCAGTGCAGGCATGCAGGCCCAGCTGCTCCCTGGGCAAGATCTCACCCGTAGCCTGTTGGGTGACACCTGTGATGAAATTTCCTACCCTCAGACATGTGTCCCATGCCTACCATGGTCCAAGTGTCACAGCAGGGGAATAAGGTGTTGTCCTGCCTCCTTTTAGTGTTCTGTCCAGTGAGAATTTGGTTTCTTATTACACTTATTTCCCAAACTATCATTTATTCAGGAACAAATGCTACTGCTGCTGCTGCTACTGCTACTATGGTTATTAGTACTGCCACTAGTAATGACAAAAATAATGATTTAATAATAGTAATGACAGGTAACTCTTGTGCTTTTTATGTTCTAAGAATTGTCAAGGGCATTTTGCACACATTCAATAGTGAGAGAGGTACTGTTGTTATCCACATTTTACAGATGAAGAAACTTGAGGCACAGAGGATTATGAGACTTGCCTAGGATCATGTAGCTAATAAATGCAACACTGGAATTTGAACCCCAGTCATTTGGCATCAGCAAACATGCTTTTAGTTGCTTCTCTGTACTTACTTTGCAACATTCATTGACCATCGAATGCTTAGTTTGGGGGACATAGGGACACATTGACACACTGGACAATAAGACGTGAGGGTTCACCTACTAGGACTGACCAAGGGCCAAAAATTAGCAGAGAGGATGTAGCCAAGGAGGTAGATGGCTCCATGACATAAGTCGAGAACACCAAGGACATATCCACACCATTTGTGGGGTCTGGCAGCAGTGAAGCCAGGCCTCAGTCCCAGGCTTCTGTCATCTGATCCTGTGATCTTTCTGCCACCTCAGTGTTGCCCAGGATCACGTGAGCCTCTGCCCTGGGCCAACCACACAGAGCTTGGGGTCCTGAGAGGGGACCCAGGGCCTGCAGCAACCCACCTACCTCCTTTCTTAAAGCTCAGGGAGCAAGGACACCAGCATGCCACCATCTCATCCTTCCAGGGAGGACCTAGCACATAATCATACTCTGCAGGTGGCATGGTGATTCATTTGACTCTGAAAAAACCCTTATGGCAAGAAGTAACCAAAGCCATAAACATTATTTGCTCTGTAGCATTAGAAAGCTCACCCATTAGAACCTACCAAGGGCCAAAAACGAGCAGCAGGACGACTTCTGTCTAAATGCTGCTCACTGCAGCAGAGTTCATGGGAACAACTGTTAGAAACAACCCAACTTGGCTTTTGACCTTTACTCTGCATCCCACTTACTGGGGGCTTTTAAAGATACCTTTGCCGGTGCTAAGACTTGCAAGTCAGGGCTCCACTTTTGCCAGTGTGGTGTTGGCAGGACCCACCCCACTCTCAACCTCACCTCAGCAGGGGCTGCCTGGTAGAAGGAAGACCCCCCTCGATTCGTTCTCTCATAATGTAACATCCAGGGTGACCAGGGTACAGCCCAGATCACCCACTACACAGAGGAACAGAACAGCACCTCTGCCCAGGCCCCACCTATGGGGTTCTGAGCCAGTTGCCTGGGGTGGAACCTGGGTGTTAGGATGTTTCTAGAGCTCTTTGCTTGATTATAATATGTGGTTGGGGTTAAGAAGTGCAGACCTTCAGGCCATGCAGTTGGGGGCTGATTTCATTACTTGTCCCTCACTGACCCCAGACCCTGCAACCTTTAGGAAGGGCCACTGT
The DNA here is from genome assembly GCA_963574415.1 of Tarsius wallacei. Taxonomy (NCBI): domain Eukaryota; kingdom Metazoa; phylum Chordata; class Mammalia; order Primates; family Tarsiidae; genus Tarsius; species Tarsius wallacei. Next base: position 1,821 of record CAUYQG010218200.1, read on the forward strand.
GGACATGCAATGTCTATGGAAGGACTCTTAGAACACAGACTGATTGAGAGAGGCAGGGTGCACATCACACTGCACTCTTGCTGTGGCCTTGTTGAAACAGTGGTGCCCCGTGGATGAGGGGATGGAAAGAATTGCAGAATCCTGACATCTTTGACTTGTTATTGTATCAGTGTCCTGGGCGAAGCCCTCCTTTAATTTTTATATAACCAAATGCGGTCAGAGCTTTGTTCATGGAAAAGTTAAGATTAAAAACCCAAGTGCCATCTACTGTTTTCTGCCCGGGGCCCTTTGAAGGCCCATCTCAGTCCTGCCCTCCTGCTCATGCTGGGCCGAGTTGTCCCAGGGAGAGCCGTATCCCTGTAATGTGACCGCATGATGGCTTCGTGAGTTATGGCCCCTTTACCTGCATGATGTGGATAATGCAAAACAGCTCATGGCTAATAAATTTGTCGTGTTTCCCCAATAGGAGACACCTCTGCCTAGTGCATAAATAAGACAAGCCTTTTAAAAAAAGAAATCTGTATTTAAGGACGTGTTTGGCTGTGTTCTTTGCCTCCCGTAAAGGTCACCCAGATAGATTTTTCCTTCTTTAGCATTGCAGGCTGTGAAGAACTGGGCATTTCTATTCTCCCTCCATCCAGTGAACCTGGGGGACTAAATTAGATTCTGAAATTGAGTGTGCAGTGGAGTCGGTAAGTTACCATAATGGGAGGGTATTGCTTCTCACCTTGCAAGTAGCGAGGTCATGATAATATGAAGCGAAGTGGATTAAAAATAAAACCAAAGGTATTTATTTATGACCTGCTCAGAATTGGATTGGCATCCGTGTAAGTTGCATCTAATGGTGAAAGACAGCAGATTGATGTTGATATGTCCCTGGGGACTTTTTGCCAGTGAAATTTGCTCCGTGAATTCAATTTAAAGGCCCACAGAAAGTATCCAAAATGCAAAAGGAAATGCAATTGAGGTGGGGGGGGGGTGTGGAAGCCCAGCAACAGTAAAACAACAATTAGAGGGGACTCCCCGTATGTAACTCTCATGATAGGGGATTAGAAAGTGAGGTTCTGGGACAGCTGCAGGGCCTGAATCAGTGAGGGTGGGACTGAGTTACATGAGGACCACAGACTCTGACACAGCCAGGAGTTGAGCCCAGGTTGTCTGGCCAGGCTCTGTGCCCACACAGTTCAGCTCATCCTACTTAGACCCCACGTAGAGAGATTGCCACCCTGATCTACAGATGGAGGGGAGTGCTGCTCAGAGAGCCCGGGACACTTGCCCAAGGTCACATAGAGAGACAGGATGGGGACTGCAGGACCCAGCTACCCTACGGTGCCCACTCTGTGCCAGCCTTGCAGAGCACAAGAGTCTCAGTGGACAAGCAGCCAGTAGCTGCCATAGGCCCAGGACTGAGTCTTGTTGGGCTTCACCTTTTTGAGGCAGGCAGCATGGGTAAGCCTGAGCTTACTACTTTTTCTATCACTTGCCACCTGCTGGGAGCTGGAGTTGGGACCCCCTGACCACCTTCCCGACTTCCTGGACCTAGCTCCTGGAAGGACTTAGAGGTAGAAGAAGTAGGGGAGCCTGCAGTTGGCCCCAGAAGTCCCTGGAGACAAACTCTGTATGGCTGGAGTCCATCAGAGCTATGTGGACCACCTCCCTCCAGGAGTCAACCTGGCTTTATGACAGGGAGCCTAGGCTTGGGCCAGGCCCTGCGATAGCCACTCCCCCATCCTTCTTTGATTCCACCCCTCTCCCCAGAAAGCTGTCCTGGCCACATAGCCCTCTGAGCCCACTTCTGCCAAATCCCTCTGGGTATTGGGGTTTCCCGAGACCTACCCTGTTCTTGATGGGCTGTCGGGTGATGGTTGTATGTGGGGGCCATCTGAGTCTCCCCATTGTGCCCAGGGTCCCACTGCTTCTCCTTCCCAGCACCTACCTCAGTTACAGATAAGTCAGTCACTGTCTCTTCAGTGTCCATCTCCCGGCTTCTAAACCATGAGCTGCAGAGACAGCCCCTTGTGTGTCTTGTGGGGATGGGTCTCAGCATTCTCACAGTCCACCAGAGCTGAGACATGGCCCAGCTGCGGGCCTGGGTGAAGTAGAGGGGGCTCCAACATGGCCAGCTCCAAAGCAGAGCTCCTCTTTCCTGGAAATACCAAGAATCAAGTGAGTGACAGTTACAAGCTCTACCTGGTGTGTGTCTACCCATTGCACCCGCCCAGTGTGTGCCCACTTGGTGAACCAGGTGTGTGCCTGCCTAGTGTGTGTGGTGTGTATCTACCCAGTATGGCCGGTGTGTGCCTGCCTAGCGTGCCCACTGTGCTAGCTGGGTGCCTGCCCAGTGCATGCCCACCCATTTTGCCTTGGTGGGTGCTTGCCCAGTGTATGCCCCCCAGTGCACTCAGTGTGTGCTTGGTGTGTGCCTACCCAGTACTGGATGTGCATCTGGCCTCATGTGCATGTCTCAGTCTGCTTCAGCAACCCCGAGGCCAGTAATGATAGCCCATTTACAGAAGAGGAAGCTGGGACTCAGAGAGTGGGGAGTCTCTCCCTGTTGCCCCAGGGAGCTCGACTGGACCTTGAATATGAAACTAGGTGTGTTGGAGCCCAGCACCGCCCCCCCGCCCCCAACTAGACCGACTGTCTTCAGGCATGGTGGGAGCATGCTGGGCTGTGATGTGCTCCTGGATTCTTGGGGTGGACCCACACTGGCTCCTTTCTGTGGTCCCTGTACACACGTGCCTCAACAGCTAACCATGCTGGTGCCTGGAAGGGTGTGCCAAGTGGCAGTTCCAGGGGCAGATGGACTTTACTTCCCTGTCTAATAGAGGCTTTGGGAGAGTGGGAAGCTCCTGGACAGAGGTGGCAACGCTGCAGCCAGGCCCCCAAGAGCCGGGTCTCCCCATGGGGGATGCAGGGGTCTCAGCTCAGTGAAGTACTGGGCGGCCCCTGCCTCAGCATCTTCTCAGGTGCCAGACTCGGAGCTGTATAAGGGGCCTTGTGCCTGGCTGCTGGGACGTGGGTGGGGGTGTGGGGTCAAGCGTGGGGCCCTTCCAGGGTCTAGTAGGGAGCAGCTACTGGCTGGCTTTCTAAGGTCCCTACTACAGGGCCCTGTTCTGCAGTTGCACTCTCCCCACTGTAGGTCACCTCCTCTGACCTGGGCTTGTCTTTCTCTCCCCAGGAGCTGCTGCTCTTCCTCCAGAACCTGCCCACAGCCCACTGGGACAATGAAGACATCAGCCTGCTGCTGGCTGAGGCGTACCGCCTCAAGTTTGCCTTTGCGGACGCCCCCAATCACTACAAGAAATGAGCCTGGGCCCACTCACAGCAGGCTCCACCACCCCGGCAGTGGCACCCACCCGCCTGGCTGGCAGCAGGCTCCTTTGAGCTGGTCCTGGGCCGAGGAAAGGCCTTGCAGGGCAGCCACACCCTCTGGGGAGCTTGCCAGGATCAGGCCGCACACTTTGTCTAAGACTGGCAAGGATGGAGGTGACCTCTATTTTCTGAGATACCAAAGAGAGCCAGGAGAAGGTTCTGGCTTCAAGGGCCACAGGTGGGTCAGGATCTCTCTCGCCCTCTCCCTGGAGTGTCCTTGCCAAATGGCCACCTCCTGCAACCCCAGCCCGAGACGGCCTGGGATGTATGCTCTCCCAGAGAGGCCTGCTGTCTGGGTGTCAGGGCCAGAGTTAGGTGGTGGCCATCTCACACCTACTTTGAAATGCAAAAATTCTATTCTGTTGAGTGAAAGAGAATAAAATATAGACAAAATCTCGACTAAGTGAGACATTGCACTAACCTGGGATCTCCTTGCTCAAGAGATCCCTTCACAGCCAGCCGTATTTCTGTAACTGGCCAACCTTCCCACTTTGGTGTGTGTTTTCTTTCTTGGTTTAAACTTGACTAGTAAGCTGACCTCAAAAGTTTGAGCCCAGAGCCCCACAGAGTGCCTGGGAGGCTGTGGGACAGGAGGCTGAGCAGAGCGAGGCCTCTTGTGATCGCCTTACTTTCCATTTCTAACTAACTTCTTTTAAAAGAGAGAACCCCCAACCCCCTAGTTTCTGGTCTGGTAACCCACTGCGCAGATGGGGGTTGTCCTCAGACAGAGGCCTGGAGGGGCCGCACAGGCTGGCACTGGGATGCAGCCAGGCAGGAGTTAATGGCCATGTAATCAAAGCTTCTCCTCAGGATGTGCTGCCTTTTTCCAGATCTGCTGGGTGAGAAGCATCACTGCTTCAGACTGCTAATTGGTTTCTGGATTTCGAGGGCTGAAGGACCCAGACCTGACCCTGCCTGGGGCTCTGCGGGGACTGAATTTCTGCCCCAGGGCTTTGGAACTTGCTTCCCACCGGTCCCCCATGTGTCACAGGCCACATAACCCACAGTGACATAGACAACCCCATGGGTGGGGCCACAGCCTTCCTGGTCAGCGACACACTGGTGACCCACTTCTCAGACTCTCCTCTGTCTCTCCTTCAGGAGCAGCCGTGGCCTCTGCCAGTCTCTAGGATGCTGCCCGAGGCAGTGGAAGATATAGACATATGTTATGTATATGTATTCCTGCTTCTATTACAAAAACCAAGGGTCATTACATATGGCACAGAAATTAGCACAAAATGCTGTGCAAATGTCAGATACTCCCAAGTCAGTGGAGAGACAGACTTGCCTTAGACAGAAGGAGAGCCTTCCCTACGCCTGCCGTTCCACCCCCGCCCCGGGGTCAGGGGATCCTTTCAGACCAGATGCCCCACCTCTTCCCCACCTGCTCCTTGGCTAGATATGGAGGACTCAGTCCCAAGGAGAGCTGCCTCCATGGCTCTGAGCAGGAAAACCCATCTCACTTAGTTGAGAGGGGCCCTGGGCTCTTCTGTAGCTCAGATCACACCATGTGGCCAAAATGTTGGGGTAGCAAAGGACCTGCCTCTGAGGCAGCTTATTTTTCAAATAGGAAGGGTTCACAGAGTTACATTTAGTCCCACATGTATTTTCATATGTATGTAAACGCCAAGACTGAATGTAAGGGGTGTTAACGATAGGCCTTGCATATGAGCAGACTGATCTAGAATGTTCAGGGTGTGCTGTCTGGATGTGATGTGCTAAAAACCCTGGAATAAAAATGCAGTGACAAAGCCGCAGTTTTGGCCCATGATTCGAGGACTTGCTTCTCAAGGACAGGGTACCTTGGCCCAGCCCTGCCACAACTGCCAGACAACCTGAACTCCAGGTTGCCTACAGTGCACCAGGCCTCACCTCTACTGACCCCTGCCAGGCCTTCCAGGGAGGTGAAGGTGCAGCTGTGCGGGTGGCACAGGGACGCTGCTTGCCTGGATAGGTAGAGGGGGATCCCTCAAAGCACAGATGCTGTACTGGCTGAACAGCAGAGCATCAGGGTCAGCCCCTTGGTGAGCCCTGCCAGGCTCATGCAAGAGGGACCTCCCCATCGAACCACATCTGTCAAGCACCTGCTGTGAAAAGAGCCCGTGCTGGGGAAGGCATCAGGGTCAGAGGCCTTCTCCTCCCACTCCTGAGACCGAGGGCACACTCCTCCTGCCTCCAAACCCCACCCCCACACAGAAGCACTACCTCTCCCCTGTGTCATTGAAGCAGGGTCCATCGAGCCTTGGTTTTCCAGGGCAGCTTTTGAGGTGCCCTTCCTCCTTCTGAATACCCCACATCTACACCATACCACACTTGAGACCCTCCCATGGCAGCAGTGTGCTGTCCACTGACCTGCGTGGATGTGGTCCACTCCCCATGGGTGGGATCCCATTCACCTCTCTTGCCCTTGGCCCAGCACAGGACTGAGCTGGGAGAGCTGTCTACCTGGGCTCCAGGGCCCGGGGCATGGGCCAACCTTGCTAGTGTGCAGAGTGTGGTCTGCACATTGAAGATTAGCTGTCCCTGCAGTCTCCAGGTGTAAGGCTTCAGGCTCTAGGTCATAGCTAGGCAGCTGGTGACCGCCATCACCTGTCTTCATGCTTCCCTGGAGTTCATGGCTTAGCGGTTTGCTCTTTCAGCCCAACTCGAGGTCTTTACAGTGCATGCACACCCTGCCCCTGCAAGTGGCCAGAACCCCAAGGGCCCTGAGACAGCCCTTAACTGCAGTGACTCCTGTCCCTGAGTGCCTCACCTTGCCCAACTCGCAGGGGAAGCCTGGCCTGTTACCCCCACTGCTGCAGAAAGTGCCAGAGACGACCTATGGCAGCCAGGCCCTGGTGGGGTCCTGGGGAGCAGAGGTGGGGGAGTTTGAGTGGTGTGTGCTTTTGAAAGGACTACTAGGTGGAAAGTGTGTTTGTGTGGTGTTGCTAGGATGGGTCTAAGTGTGTGGAATCCCATCTGTGTTTGGGCAAACCAACTCCCCAACTCCGTTTAGGACATGAGGATGAGCTGAGGGGCAACAGGACCTGTCTCAGTCTGCACCAAGCCCCGCCAGCCTGTGCCATTCACCTTGAGCTGGAGGCTTCTTGCTGGCTCCATGCACCCTGAGTTTGGGCTCTCAGGGCACTGGCCTGTGGAGTTTGCTTGAGGCCCCTGGAGGCATGGGGCCTCCCCGGAGCCTCCCTGGCCCCTGCCCCCAATGCTGTTCTTCTCCCCTCTCAGCCCTAGCCCCTTGGCTTCCCTCCAGTGCTGCACTTCACCCTGTGGGGTCATGGGTGGCTCGGGGTCTGCCCCACTCAGATGTGAAGCCCTTCCACACCCACCTGCAGCCCCTGACACAGAAGATTTGAGACAAATGGTGGCCAAGTTGAGGGCACAGCCACTTACATAATGGTGCAAGGACCCAGCCCCTGAGTCCACTTCAATGACAAAATGAGGCTGATTATTCATTTAGGGAAAATAAATTATATGAGGGGGGACCACAAAATCATGAAATTATTTTTTGGAGGGCAGTCCCTTATAATACAGGCTTCCCCCACTAGGTAAGTGTTTTAGGAACCCATCGGCATCAGTGTACCAGCTAGCGTTGTTTTGAGAGGCTGCATTCGGCTTCAGTGAATTTTTTTTGGAGATTCTTTCAACCCTTTGGCCACTTCATGAAGGGTGATTTACCAGCGCACCTGCCCCACACCATCAAAATTGACGAGTTCACAAACTGTTTTGAGCAGTGGAAAGAGTCTCGATAGGTGTATTGCGTCAAACAGCATACTCTGAAGGTGACTGAAGTTTAAAGATGTAAGAATAAATACACTTTTTTATCAATAAATTCCAAGTTTTGGGGGTCCCTCCTTGTATACCCAAATAATTTCCAGATGAATGGATGTAACTATAAAAATTAACCCCCGGTACTAAAAAACACATGGCTGTCTTCATTGGAAGTGGTGAAAGGCTTTCTCAGCATGATGACAATGGCAAAAGCAATATGGAAAATGACTAAACGACAAAAGCAAACTGCAGTGACCACCGACACTCCAAAATCTCTATAAACAAAGGATACACGACAATCCAGGCAACCTGGGTGAGATGGATTTAAATTCCTTAGTTCATTGAGTTCTTGGAAATCAGTGAAAATGGGCACAGTACAAAACACAGGCTATTCAAAAAAAGAAGTGGTAAAAGTGACAGATAAGGTGTTCACATCCCTAATAATGAAAGAAGTGGAAAAAAGGCACAAGCTCTCTGGGTCCAGGACCAGTACCAGCTGTGTGGCTGTGGGCTGTTTTTGTAATATCATGTTAGACAGCAATAGAAAATGAACATCTGAGCCCGCGGGTTCAAGACGAGCCTGGGCAACATGGTGAGACCTCGTCTCTACAATAAATAAAAAAAGTAGCACATGCTTGTAGTTCTGGCTACTTGGAAGGCTGAGACAGAAGGATCGCCAGAGCCCAGCAGGTCAAGGCTGTGGTGGCCATGAGCGTGCCACTGCACTCCAGCCTGGGCGACAGAGACTCCAACTCAAAAGAAAAAAGTAAACGAACACACTCTATGTTTTTTCCTGAAGTTTTTGCAATGGTTTTTTGTTTTTACAATTAAACTGTGAAGTATAACACTAACAAGACAGCAGCACTAAAAACTGGCTCTCCATGGATTTACCACAAGGCAAACACCCACGTAACCACAATCCAGGACAAGAAATAGAACATGGCCCACCCCCGGTTCTCCCTGTGTGCTCTCTCCTTCCCAAGGACATACTACCCTGACTTCTAAAGTATACTTCAGTTTTGCTTGCTTTTGTATAAATGGAGTTACACAGTATATACTCTTTTGTGAATAACTTCTTTTGCTCAACTTTCTGTTAGTGGGCATCTCCAGATGATTGTAACTGTGGTTCCTTCTTTTCCATTGCTGTTTAGTTTTCCATCATATGGGGAGACCACAGTTTGTCCCTTCTACTGCTGATGCACATTTAGGATGTTTCCCATTTGGGGCTATTATAAATAATGCTCTGGGCTGGGCATGGTGACTCACCCCTGTAATCCTAACACTTTGGGGGGCCAAGGCGAGAGGATTGCTTGAGCCTAGGATTTCGAGACCAGCCTGCCTGGGAAATATAGCGAGATCTCATCTCTACAAAAAATTTTTTACAAAAATCCACCTGGTGTGGTGGTGTGTGGCAAGAGTCACGGCTACTGGGGAGGATGAGACAGGAGGAGCACCTGCACCCAGGAGGTCGAGGCTGTGGTGAGCCATGATTGTGCCACTGCACTCCATCCTGGGTGACAGAGTGAAACTCCACCTCAGAAATAATAATAATGCTCTGAACCTGAACGTCTGTGTGCATGTTTCAGTGGACACATGCCTATGTGTTTCTACAGAAGTGGAACTGCAGGGCCATATGGCATGCTTCTTTCACACTAATAGATAATGACAAACTATTTTCCAAAGCAGTTTTTTCAGCTTACATTTCCACCAGCAGGGAATGCTGGATCTCATTTCTCCACATCCCCCCACCCCCACACTTGGTGTGGTCCATCTTAGCCATTCTAGTAGCTGTGCCTTGTTATCTCTGTAACATGCCCTCGCCTGCTCAGAGAGTTGCACCCATGGCCTCCCTCACAACTCCCCTGGCCGTGTAGCATCTATTTCCTACTTGCTTCAGCCAAAACAGACAGAAAGAGACCTGCTGGGATATCTTGTTATACTATTATCATAAGCATTTTCTCATGTCATTAAAATTCTTCAAAAACATGATTTTAATGACTGCATGATATGCAGTTGCATGGATTAACATAATTCATTTATTTCCTTATTATACATCGAGTTGCTTCTATTTTTTTCCACTATTGCAAATGATGCTGTGATAAACGTCTAATGTCTGAATATTTTCCCATAATAGATGTTTAGAAGTGGGATTCTTCAGTCATGATTGCAAAATACATGTCAGCAAAACAGCCCCAGCCCCCAACCCACAGTGACTTGCTGTGAGGGGCTGTGGACCTGCTCCTCTAATTTTCTTTGGAGTGTCTTTGAAAATGTAAGATTCAGACGATATTTTAAAATGTAAGGATAACTTTTTAAAGAATATAAACAGAGTGCATAACTTCCAGGAGAGGAGAAGAAAGAAAAAGGATAAACAAAATTGAGAAGGCAAGAAAAGAGGTAGAAAACACATAAAGGAGAAGTATGATCAAAAGGAAATATTAATTCCTATGACCCAAGCAAGTTCAGATATGTAAGTGAGCAATGACAAATAAATTGCTCTCATCTATTTTATACTTTAAAAATCTCCATAAAATCCAACAACATATTAGTAACAAGAGGTATACCAAGAACAAAATTTTTATTTATGTTTGGAATGAAAGGGAGAAAAAATGAGGGAAATATTAACCCAATAAAAAGTGTGGTTGGGAATATCTGCATTCCCCTAAATCCTATTTAGGAAGTGTTAATTAGGACGAAGAGGATGTTTCATATGATCAAACCATGAAACCTGTATAACAACATAATTTCAACCTAAAACAGAAATTGATATAATTATGAGGAAATACCGACCTATCCACAAGTATAATGGAACATTTTAACACATCTGTAGAAAATGATGGACTCGGTGGCTCATGCCTGTAATACCAGCACTTTGGAAAGCTGAGTGAGGAGAATTGCTTGAGCTCAGAAGTTTGAGACCAGCCTGGGCAACATAGTGAGATCTTGTCTCTTACAAAAAAAAAAAAAACAACTGGGCATGGTGGTGTGCACTTGTAGTCCCAGCTACTCGGGGTGCTAAGGCAAAGGATTGCCTGAGCCCAGGAGGTGGAGGCTGTGGTGAGCCGTAATCATGCCAGTGCACCCTTGCCTGGGCGACAAATTGAGACCCTGACTCAAAAAACAAAAAAATGGACCAATGAGAAAATAAAAGTTAAAAAACAAAGAAGACCATAGCATAATAAATATAGAAGTAGAAGTTATTGGGGGTAGAAAAGAACCACAAATAATGGAAATGACTGACAAAACCGAAAGTTGACTTTTAAGAAAGACTCCTCGTGTAAGCTTCAGAAGGGTGGGGATTTTCTACATGACTCTGTAATGTTGGATACATATGGTTATATATTTGCAGTTGATGAATCTCCAGCATTTGGAAACAACACCTACCTACAGTGGGAGCTGAATAATGTTTGTCGAACGACAAGAGACAAACTCCTAAGGAATAAAATTCAACAATAATAAGAAAAAGAAAGGAAGCAAAAACTACAGATGCTGAAGATATTTTCAATTTCGTAAGCATCAACTGAACAGAGTCAAGCCATAGACTGGGAGAAATGAATTGCAAAAGACGCATCTGTTTGGGGACTGCTGTGCAAAATGAAGAACTCTTATAACTCAACAAGGAGAAAATGAACAACCCAAGTAAAACATAGACAGAGGATCTGAACAGACGTCTCACCAAAAAAGATTTATAGATAGAAAAGAAGCAAAGATGCTCAGCATCATGTGTCATTAGAGGCTTGCAAATCAAAACAGCAATGAGGTAACCACTGTACACCTACCAGAATGTCCAAAATCCAAAACACGAAACCACCAAGTACTGACGAGGATGTGTAGCAACAGGGACTCTTGTTCACGGCTGGTGGGAATGAAAAATGGCACTGCCACCTTGGAATACAGATCAGCAGTTTCTTTTAAAGCTACATGTTGTCTTATATAATTCAGCAGTCACACTCCTAGATAATCACCCAATTGAGCTGAAAACTTACAAACACAAAAAGCTACAAATAAATATTTATTCATAATTGCTCAGACTTGGAAGCAACCAGGATGTCCTTCAATAAGTAAATGGATAAACAAATGATGGTACATCCACACAATGGAACATTCTTCAGCGATAAAAAGAAATGAGCTATTAACTCATGAAAATACATGGAGGAAATTTTAATGCATATTGCTAAGTGAAAGAAGGCAATCTGAAAAGCCTACATACTCTATGATTTCAACTGTCTTATGTTCTGGAAAAGGCAAAACTATGAAGACAGTAAAAAGATCAGTGGTTTCCTGAGGCTGGGGGTGGGATGGGTAAGGGGTTGAATAGGCAGAGCCCCGAGGACTTTTAGGGCCGTGAAACTTTTCTACATGACTCTGTAATGTTGGATACATATGGTTATATATTTGCCCAAATCCACAGAATGAACAACAGCAAGAGTGAACCTAATGTCAACCTTGGACTTTGGGTGATAATAGTGACAGTGTAGGTCATCGATTGTGTCAAATATACCACGTGGTTTGGGATGTGGATATTGGGGGAGGTTCTGTATGGGGGGGGAATACGAGGGAACTGGACTTTCTGCTTAATTTTGCCGTGAACCTAACACGGCTCTAAAAATGTAGTCTACTAATTTTCAAAAATCATGAGCACATTTTATGAGCAGCTTTGTACCTATACATTTGAAAACCAGGCTGCAATGAACAATTTTCTAGAAAAATGCAAATTACAAAAATTGACTCGAAGGAAATAAAAACCCTGAAATGATCACTAATCACTACATAACTTGAATGAGTAGTCTCAGGCTCTCTCTTTCCAAAGGCACCATGCTTAGATGGTTTCATGGCATCTGACCCCAGGGATGGATCAGAATTTAGGGAGAAACCTGCCAGCTGCACCTGGCAGAGGTGTGTGGGAAACAGCGTGGGGACAGTGCTGGGACCAGAGGCAGTCACAGAGGAGAGTTATTTGCTGCTTTTATGATTTTTATGATGTGTTTATTTTTCCCATCAAGGTTGCTGGCTGGGAGTCCTCAAGGCCCCCAGGTCTCCTCGGTGCTTTGGGGCTAATCAAGCAACTTTTGTGTGTAAATCATTAGGGTCTGCCAGGTGAATGGGAGGGAAGCCCACATCCCTGTCCTTGTACTTTTGAACTGGCTTCAGATCTCAAGGAAGAAAACTACTGGCCTCTCCTTCAGATTGTTCCAGTTAATTACAAATCTATGACCGTGGCCTTAGAGTTTAATGACCCAAACTAGGAGAGGAATTTATTCTTAAACAAATAAAAACAATGCAGCAGGGACCTTGCTATCAAGAGAATATGGTGTCTTCTCCAATGGAGCCAGAGAAAATAGCTCAGCAAAAGCATCACCAAGCCAGAGGGCAGAAAGGAAACTGAGGGAGAGGAGCTGGATTTCCACAAGACAAAGGAAGTGAGAGGAACAGGTGGTGTGGGAGGGTCCCAGGGGAGTCCAGGCACACCTAAGCCCGAACAGCCACTGGGAGGTCACAGACACAGAAACAGACACAGACACAGACACAGAAACATAGAATGGAAGCGCACTCAGATCTCATCTCCCAAAAGCGTTAGAGCAGGACCAGTGACCTAATGGGGATGGGGAGAGGAAGGGACTCGTTCCCTCTGAGGGGGCAGAGAGGTGACACACACCCTCAGAGCCACCTGGAGTCCAGGGTGCAAATGAAGCCAGTGGGGGCTTAAAGATCTCACCAGTGATCAATGCCCTGGGGCATGTGCTGTGTGGCTAGAAAGGACAAAAGTAGGAAATACTGAACATCATTCTGTGGGCGATTAACAGAGTATCAGATGCCCACTCACATGGCAGGATGTGATGCCGAGTTCGGGTGAATGAGTAGATGTATTCGATCAGCATTGAGAGACCAGGCAACAACACCTACAGGAGAAAGTAAGTGTGTAGCCACCAACCAGCCCTCGGAATGTTCATGTGGCTTTCTCAGAGCTTACCTGGATGACCCTGGTCACCCTAGCATCGTCAGGGAGGTGCTGTTCTCATTTCGAGCCTCAGAAAAATAACGAAGGTACCCCAGGACACACAGCTCTTCTACTGTGGGGCCCCTGCCCGCTCTGCCCAAGTCTCTGACCTGTATGTGGGCATTATTTGTGATTATATTAACATTTGGAAAAAATAAAGCACGAATAGAAACACGGACACCCCTTTGTTGTGATTGTGAGAAGCGAGGTGAGGTGGGAGTGACAGGGGCATTAGCCGCATGTTTTATTTCGATTATATAGTCTATATTATATTTATGAATTGTGAATAGAAATATAACTTACATGCGTGTGTATTTTAAATAATTATATTTATATTTACATTTATATATAATTATGTTTATGTTTTATTTTATTTCTTGTAACATGATGATTCAGATACCACCAGACATTAGCCGGGCAGGGTTAATCCTGGATTGTGGATATAAGAGTGTGTGTTAAGTTATTCATTTTATTTTCTGTAATGTTTAAATTGATTTTTTAAAAAAACACAAAAGACTTGGTCCTGGCCCTGGGGAGCCTGGGCCTGCAACTTGTTGAAGGCTGGGGGTTGGGGACCAGGCAAGCTGCAGCCCCCTTTGCTGCACAGAGGCGGGGTGACGGCAGAACTGTGTCTGCCACTTGTCCCTCCTGGAGGGAAGACACATGGCCCACAAGGAGGCAGGAGGCCCATGGACATAGGTCCAAGGCTGCTTAGGAAGGAGAGGGCTTGGTCCTCAGAAGGCTGACTCCCAGGCGCCTGCCCCATCCAGCCCTCGCGCCAGCACCTGTGTGCACTCTCACTTTCTCTTACTCTCACACTCTTTCACTCTCACTCTCTTACTCTTGCTCTCGCTCTCTCTTGTGCTCTCTCTCTCTCTCTCTCTCTCTGTCCTTCACACTTTCTCGCCCTCTCTGGCTCTCGCTCTCACTCCTTCTTTCTTTCTTTTTTTATTTTCGAGTTGGAGTCTCTGCAGTGGCACACTTACAGCCACCCAGCGTTGATCTGCTGGACTCCGGCGATCCTTCTGCCTCAGCCTTCCAAGTAGCCGGAACTACAGGTGTGCGCTACCATGCCTGGCTAATTGTTGATTTATTGTAGAGACGAGGTCTTACCAAGTTGCCCGGGCTAGTCTCGAACCTGCCAGCTCAGGCAATCCACTCGCCTCAGCCTCCAAAAGCGCTGGGATTAAAGGTTGAGCCACTGAGCTGGCCCCACTCTCTCTTTCTCACTCTCACTCTCTCTCTCTCTTAGTCTCTCTCACTCTCTTTTGTTTTTTGAGTTGGAGTCTCACTCCGTCACCCAGACTGGAGTGCAGTGGCCGCTCCCGGCCACCGCAGCCTCGACCTGCTGGGCTCCGGCGATCCTTCCGCCTCAGCCTTCCAAGTAGCTGGAACTACAGGCACGTGCTACCACACCCAGCTAATTTTTTGATTTATTGTAGAGACGAGGTCTCGCCAAGTT
>CAUYQG010218203.1:0-14856 GCA_963574415.1 Tarsius wallacei
AGTTTAGAGTGTGAGGAATTGTTACTCTTCATTGTATATAATCAAACCAGAAAACTCAAGGTTTGTTATAAGTCAAAGGCCAGTACTGGCACTACATTTATGTCTAGAAGTCCAAAAAAAAAAAAAAAAAAAAAATTCAACTTGACCATGGCATGGGCAAAAGGGAAAGGTCAAACAACGTAGTGGGAAGTGGAAAGATGGACAATGAGTTTTCAGTAGCCAGTGGCCCAGGGTCACCAGGATCTTGTCAATCTGGTGGGCTTCCAAGGCTGGCTCCCAACAGAAGTGTGTATCAGAACTGACACCTTTATTTGACCATTGGTTCTCTCTCTCTCTTTTTTTTTTTTTTTGAGTTGGAGTCTCACTCTTTCACCCAGACTGGAGTGCAGTGGCTGCTCCCGGCCACCGCAGCCTCGACCTGCTGGGCTCCGGCGATCCTTCCACTCAGCCTTCCAAGTAGCTGGAACTACAGGCGTGCACTACCATGCCTGGCTAATTTTTTTGATTTATTGTAGAGATGAGGTCTCGCCAAGTTACCCAGGTGGGTCTCGAACCTGCAGGCTCAGGCAATCCACTCACCTCAACCTCCCAAAGCATGGGATTACAGGCTGAGCCACCGAGCCCGGCAGCTCTCTCTCTTATTAGTCCTTTTCCACATTGGTCAATGTTAGCTCCAGGGCTTTTAATATAAGTAAACCTTGTGCTTTAAGGTTGTGCATAGTTGAGTGACTAGCTGATCTTGTAGGTAACTCAAGCCACTGGGGTAGGAAACGACGAGTTTGTTCTAACATTCCAATATCCTTAGCCTCTGATCTTTCTCTTAATACTATGTCAAGGCATTTCTGGAATCATCGTCTTATTTACCGTAGGCCACTGATGTGCCCAAGCTTCAAGAAACCAAACCAAGGGTTTTTATATCAGCTCCAGGCAGCTTTACCAGCATGTTCTACCACAAAGTAAGGGTAAGTGCTCCTAAGTCAACAAATACTTTACCATCCTGCCTTTTCTTTCAGTCACCATGAACCACTTAAAATCCACTCTTACACATGTTCCATTGGTTCCTGCCTACCTACTAGCAAGATTGAGAATACTTTTGGTAAGTAAGCTATTTCCTCCCATGATCAGGCTGTTTCAGATTGCTTTTGGTAAGTAAGCTATTTCCTCCCATGATCAGGCTGTTTCACCCATACAGATAAACAGTCCAGGATACAGGACTGGAGCAGCAAGGAAGAAAAGCATCATTTTGTGAAACTCTGGCCTCACGCAGAGCTTTTGTGATGTGCCTAGGCAAAGGGTAGCTTCTTTCCTCCAGTAAGGGGTTTACCTCTGCCAACCTCAACGATTCTGATCATTTGAATTCTCAAGCTTGTCCTCACAAATGTTCTGTTTCAGGACTGAAGTGCAGGTAGTTATTTGAGAAGTGATTTCAGGTAGCAGGAGAGGGGGACAGTGTGAGCGAAAAGGGGAAGGGTTAAAATAAAAAAATACATTAGCCGGGCGTGGTAGCGCGCGCCTGTAGTTCCAGCTACTTGGAAAGCTGAGACGGAAGGATCGCCGGAGCCCAGCAGGTCGAGGCTGCGGTGGCCAGGAGCGGCCACTGCACTCCAGTCTGGGCGACAGAGTGAGACTCCAACTCAAAAAAAAAAAAAATACAAAGATGCATCATCAAGTAAGCTATCACCACAGGAGACTGATCCTCAAACCTGTAAGACCTTGGGAGAAGTTTTATGAAAGATTCAGAGCCATCTCTCAGTGTGATGACATAGGGAAGTGTCTGTCCATTAGCTTTCATCTCCTAATGGTCAAGGGTTGTACCAGGGCATTAATCCCCTGCACCTGTGGGTGTTCCATAAACCCTGAGGTAGTACGTGAGAAGTTTGTGAAATAGTTTGGATTAAGGTACTGCCCAGTGCATCTGTGAAAAGTTTGCAGAAAGTGGCCACCAAAAATGTGGCTGAAGAAAGGCAAGTTTAGGAGTGTAAGAGAAGATTAGAGGTGGTACTCAGAGATGTCTGAGGGAGTCTATAATACAGGCATAGTCACCATGTGTGACTTCCCTTTTCCTTTTATATTTTGCAAGTAGATAGAGATACAAGTAGATCCAGTGAAGAACTTGTTTTTAAGTACCCAACCTAGGGTTGATTCTATGGTAAAACTCATTTCACTGTCATTCTCTCACAAGTATATAGTAGAGTTTTGCAGAAGCTATATGACATGTGGTATCACAACAGATTAAATGTAGACAGAGACATAGGAAAACAGCTTTTATTAAGCCAGACATTGAGAAGATTGGCAAAAATATAAAGCAATGCCATCTTTCTCACTAATTTTTCCCACTAATTTTTTAAAAATAAAAATATTTATATAAATAAGAAATAGGCTTACTGTTATTTTATAGTACATTACTTATATTTTTCTCAGTTTTCATTTATAATATGGCAAATATTTATTTTATTTTATTTTTTTAAAGATGTGGGATACAATTCAGGGTTAGGTATACAAATGTTCATTATGCAGATACCCTTGTTGATGAGGTGTGCCCCTCCCTCTTATGGCAGTTTCCCTCTACAGTCAATCCCACCCCCCACCCCACGCCCACCGGCAGGTTCCCACTACTGTCAATCCCTTTGTTATAGTATTATGATAATTGTTTTAGGTCTGCGTATGAGTGAGAATATATGGCACTCTGTTCTTTGTTTCTGTGATAGATCACTGAGTATGATCAACTCTAAATCTGTCCAAGTTGCTGTGAAGTCCATATATTTGTCCTTCTCTATGGTTCCATAATATTCCATCGTGTATATGTACCACATTTTTTCAATCCAGTCCAGCATGATTGGTTCCATGTTTTTGCTATTGTGAACAGAGCTGCAACAAACATGCATGCGCAGATATAGTCTATAATAGGTATAGTCCACAAAAATCTCTTCAGGTCCTCAGTAATTTACTAGAGTATAAAGGGGTCCTGAAACCAAAAAGTTTGAGAATTGCTGCAATACGTTACTAATTATCCTATGATAAGATGAGGCAAAGAATCCAGAAATAACAGTTCATGGTGATTGAAGGATTCTGTGAATAATTATTGGATAAATAAGAACTTGCCTTGGGTCTTACATGATAAGGAAGTGTAAGCATTATAGAATGGGAAGGATCTCTAAGTCAAGAGGCCAGTAAGAGCAAAGACACAAATGCAGAACACAGCATGTGTAGGGGTAAAGAGCTTGATCAGTTTGGCTAACGAGGAAAATAGTAGCAAAGTACATAGAAACAAAGTACATAACATAAAAGAGGGTTGAAAGTCAACAACTGGACCACAACACTAGGGGGTTTAAAGTTAATTCCATTGACTGTAGGGAGACAGTGAAAGTTTTTAAGTAGTTGGTTATAGTGGCGGGGGTGATATAAATGTAATTCTGCTTGGGGAAGATTCATCTTTGTATGGGATCAGATTCTATACAGAAGAAAATTAGCAGAAATTTTATCGTAGGTGTCTATGTATAAAATGATAGAGACCAGTATTAATGTTTCAGGGTTTGAAACCTGAATAATGTGGGAGACTGGAGGTAGCATTAAGGGAAATGGAGCAATCAGCAGGGATTAGAAGAAAAGATTAAATATCCATAATGATGATAAATCACCATTTGATGTTGAAGATTTCTACATCATAAATACTCAATTGTATTTATGTATTTAAGTATTTAAGTATTAAGTGTATTATTATCATTTTAGAATTTTTTGTTGTATGAATCCATAGCAAAGTGCATGAAAATTTTAAATTAATTTGAGTAACTGATTGATCAGAATCTTCCATTTCAGCCATGCCAAATAACTAAAAGTTTACTATAATTTGCACATTGATAAATGCTATTGGGGTGTCTCACTTATGATAAAGAAAATATAGCTATTATTGATTTAAAATTGTCACTTTACTCAATATGAAACCTTTTCTATGTGAAGCTTGACTGCTTCTGAAGCCTACTTTATTCTCAGTGAGCAAGGCATGATATGTAGTAACCAAGCACCACTACTGAGACATGGCTTCAATATCACTGGACAAAATAAATCCCTCACTTAAAATGCTTTTTCTGTCATTTTTTAAACATTCCATATACACTCTCCTCTTCCTACCTCCATATTCATTTATAGATTTCTTTTAATGAGTAAAATAAATTCTTAGTAATAAAATCAGTGTACATTAAATCCCATTAACTAACATATTGGTGCAGTTAAAATTAGAGCTTCTTGGTAAGTCCTGGTTTTAGCACAGAGAAATATCCTGTGATATATTTCTTAATAATAAATTTAGCCTGTGAAACAGATAATAAACTCTTACAGGAAACCAGTTGGATTTGTTATATTTTTTTTATCAATAAAACCTAATGACTAATCATAATATCAATTAAACATAATTTTGTTAATATGAAAACTACATGCTTACTCAACTCAGCATTGTGGTGTTTGGGAAAAGAAAAGAAAAACTATCGGTCATTTCTTTCCTCAGAAATGACAAGGTTAAAGTGAACATTTATTCAGTGAAATAAAATTATTGATGTGAAATTATAACTTTATTTGACAAGTTTAGAAAATACATTAGGAAGAAAGGTGTGTACTTTGAGAATTTAGTGCATAGTGTACTCGTTAATTTTAAAAGTTCAAGGTTTTTATATAATTCAAAAAAGAGAATAATTGAAAGGAAGCCAGAATAAGTTGAATTGCTCACTTGCACCCTAACAAATTACGGTATTTGTAAACCATGAGAACCACAAATCAAAATACACTGTTAAGTATCCTGCAGCAAACTCACATCTGTCCAAGCCCAGACAATTTGTTTGGCATAATAAGGATAGTGAAATTATCTCTGCTGTTCACCTGGCCTCACAGTTTCCTTTCTAATGTTTTCCTGGCTCTGTAGAACACTTCTTCAATTATTTCCAGAATCTCTGAGATACTCTCTACATACTCCTGTGACCTTTTTGGATTCTTCTCTTTAAAAAATATTGCTACAGATTGCCTGAATTAAATAGCTTCAATCATTTGCCCACACCCTTACCTTCCTTCTATATACAAGTAATTTCATTAAGATAAAGTGAATTTTCTTACTGAATCTTGGGAAATTCTGAATGCGTTCTGCCAAAAAGCAACCAGCCTTTGGACTTTGACATCAGAGCATCTGATATATCAGAATTTAAGAAAATAATTGCCCCCCCTTGCTCCTCCATTACTCCTTCCTCCTCCCCACTTACTAAGCAGTGACCAGTTCTTTGAAATTATATTTCTTAGCCCTAACATCTGCTCCATTGGCCTCTCCTGATACATGAAACATGCTGTACAGATACATGAAATGCTGTTTGTCTGAGATAACCAAATGTTCAGCATAACCAAATCATATGCTGGGGGTTGTTTTTTAAAACATCCCAAATACAAACATAGGTTCTAAAATGCAATCGCACAGGTGCATGCTCTTTAGTACTATAATTCCATTTGGAAAATCTTTTACTAGACTATTTCTTAATACCATGTCTCACATATGAATTTATATTAGCAGTCATAGAAATTCTAGGGCAGAAATCAAACAATAATGAAAAGATCATATGCAAAGGCTTTTTATAAATGCTGCTAGATTATATGAAAAAAGGAATAGCTAATTTAATACTATGGGAAATGACATTGTATTGAGGCTTAACAATATTATTAAATATAATTATTTAATATTATCAAAATAGTTTAATTACTGTTGATTATATAGTCATAGCATTTTAGATTTTACTTATTAAGATACAGTTAAAAATAATTGAATTATATTCATCAATATATACCAAATTACTTTCACATAAGAATATTTCTAGAAAATGTTCATTATAGAAAACTTGTTTTAAATAGTCACCTGTTTTATTTTATTTATTTTATTTTTTATTTTTTTGTGAGTTGGAGTCTCACTCTGTCACCCAGACTGGAGTGCAGTGGCCACTCCCGGCCACCGCAACCTCGACCTGCTGGGCTCCGGTGATCCTTCTGCCTCAGTCTTCCAAGTAGCTGGAACTACAGGCGCGCGCTACCACGCCCAGCTAATTTTTTGATTTATTGTAGAGATGAGGTCTCGCCAAGTTGCCCAGGCGGATCTCAAACCCGCGGGCTCAGGCAATCCACTCACCTCAGCCTCCCCACGCAAGGGATTACAGGCTGAGCCACCGAGCCCAGCTAGTCACCTCCTTTATCTTCCTTACAAGGCAACATTTTTGGTGTTACACATTTGATTGGATACTTCATAGCTCGGGGCTACAGTTAGCCCTACTTGTCATATATTGATTGGTTTTTCATAATCTCATTTATATATCCTATTTGTTGATTGGTTTACAGGATTACTATTCTGATTGGTTCCCACCAAAATTTAAACACGTGGTCCACCAAAGTAAAAAGCCTGCAAAAGAGGTAGCACAGAGAAGCTGGAAGTGCCGGGCTCAATGGCTCAGCCTGTAATCCCACGCCTTGGGAGGCTGAGGTGAGTGGATTGCCTGAGCCCGCAGGTTCAAGACCCGCCTGGGCAACTTGGCGAGACCTCATCTCTACAATAAACCAAAAAATCAGCAGGGTGTGGTAGCGCACGCCTGTAGTTCCAGCTCCTTGGAAGGCTGAGGCAGAAGGATCGCCGGAGCCCAGCGGGTCGAGGCTGCGGTGGCCGGGAGCGGCCACTGCACTCCAGTCTGGGCAACAGAGTGAGACTCCAGCTCAAAAAAAAAAAAGCAGCAGGAAGTAACTTATTTTCCCTTTTTTTACTCCTGCATTTTCAAAAGTGTCCCTGCCTCACAGGCTCTGCCTTGATCACTGAGCAGCTGGGGCTAGACCTGCCTTGCCCTCCACTTTGTGCACCTCAAAATCAGGGCTCATCAGAGTTTTTTCTTCCCTTGGTGGGGTCAGACTTTAAGTTATATTAAGGTGCAAAGCAGAGACCTGAAGACAAATCTGAATTTTTTTTTTTTTTTTGTGAGTTGGAGTCTCACTCTGTCACCCAGACTGGAGTGCAGTGGCTGCTCCCAGCCACCGCAGCCTCAACCTGCTGGGTTCCGGCGATCCTTCCGCCTCAGCCTTCCAGGTAGCTGGAATTACAGGCGCGCACTACCACGCCCGGTTAATTTTTTGATTTATTGTAGGGATGAGGGCTCACCAAGTTGCCCAGGCGGGTCTCGAACCCTCAGGCTCAGGCAAGCCATTCACCTCAGCCTCCCAAGGCGCGGGATTACAGGCTGAGCCACCGAGCTCGGCTATCTGAAACTTAAAAAAAATTTTTTTTGGCCAAGCCTGGTGGTTCAAGCCTGTAATCCCAGCACTTTGGGTGGCGGAGGCAAGAGGATTGCCTGAGCTCAGGTTCGAGAACAGCCTGGGCAACTTGGTGAGAACTTGTCTCTACAATAAATCATAAAAACTAACCAGGCGTGGCAGTGTGTGTCTGTAGTTCCAGCTACTTGGAAGGCTAAAGCAGAAAGATCACCTAAGCCCAGCAGATCGAGGCTGCGGTGGTCGTGAGCATGCCACTGCACTCCAGCCTGTGCAACAACAGTGGGACTCCAACTCAAAAAAAAAAAAAATGTTTTCGAGTCAAAGTCTCACTCTTGCCCAGGCTGGAGTATAGTGGCATGATCACAGTTCATTGCAGTCTTGAACCCCTGGACTCAAACAATCCTCCCACCTCATCCTCCCAAGTAGCTGGTATTACAGGCATGGGCCACCACATCTGGCTTATTTTTTTAAATTTTTTGTAGAGACAAGGTCTCACTGTGTTGCCCAGTCTGGTCTTGAACTCCTAGGCTCAAGCAATCCTCCTGTCTTGGCCTCCCGAAGTGCTGGGATTACAGGCGGGAGCCACCATGCCTGGCCCTGAAATTTTAGATAAAGCAAGTCACCCAACAAAGAGGGCGTAAGTGAATGATGGGATTGGAGGAACCCTGACAAGAGAAGTCCAAGAAGAGAAGCTGGCAGATTGATCCAGAAAGGGCCACAGGAGCTGAGTAATCCATGCTGCTTTTAGCTGACTCAGTATCTACAGTCATGACAATGGGTTGGATCCCCGGAGGACCCAGGCGGTATGGAGTGTAGTGTGCCTCATCTACACACATAGCTGGGACCCTCTGGGATTTGGAATGGGAGAGGTAGGGGAACCAGGGTGGAGGCACTGAGAGCTGTGAAGGAGCCAGGTCAGGCCCTAAGGCTCAAGTCAGGACAATCCAAAAAAAGGGGGTGGAAGCCTGGGCAACATAGTGAGACCTCATCTCTACAAAAAAGAAGAAAAGTTAAATTAGCCGGGAATGGTGGTGCCCGCCTGCAGTCGCAGCTGTATCCCAGCCTCAAGAGGCTGAGGCGGAAAGATCGCCTGAGCCCAGGAAGTCGAGGCTGTAGCCGTGGTCATGCCACTGCACTCCAGCCTGGGCGAAAGAGTGAGACCCCAACTAAAAAAAAAAAAAAAAAAAGGAGCTGGACATGGTGGCTCATGCCTGTAATCCCAGCACTTTGGGAGGCAGAGGTGAGAGAATTGTCTGAGTCCAAGGGTTCAAGACCAGCCTGGACAACTTGGCACGATCTTGTCTCCATAATACATCAAAAAATTAGCCAGTAGTGGTGGTGCACGCCTATGGTTCTACAGTGGTTTTTTTTTTTGAGTCTACAGTGTTGGAGGCCAATGTCCTAGGCCTCCACCTCACTCACCACTCACTCCCTGACTCACCCAGAGCTACTTCCAGTTCGGCAAGCCTCATGCCTGCTAAGTGCTCTACACAGATATACCATTTTTTGTCTTTTATATCTTTATTTTTTCTTTGAGTTGGAGTCTCACTTTGTCACCCAGACTGCAGTGCAGTGGCATGCTCCGGGCCACCGCAGCCTCGACCTGCTTGCTGGGCTCCAGCGATCCTTTCGCCTCAGCCTTCCGAGTAGCTGGAACTACAGGCACGCGCTACCACACCCGGCTAATTTTTTGATTTATTGTAGAGATGAGGTCTCACCAAGTTGCCCAGGCAGGTCTCAAACCTGCCGGCTCAGGCAATCCACTCACCTCAGCCTCCCAAAGCACGAGATTACAGGCTGAGCCACCGAGCCTGGCTTAATTCTTATTCTATAAGGTTTTTTTCATAGTTTACATTTTTAAAATTTTATTTTTACTTTTTTTTTTTTGAGTTGGAGTCTCACTCCACCACCCAGTCTGGAGTGCAGTGTCTGCTCCCGGCCACCGCAGCCTCGACCTGCTGGGCTCCAGCGATCCTTCCGCCTCAGCCTTCCAAGTAGCTGGAACTGCAGGCGCGTGCTACCATGCCCGGCTAAATTTTGATTTATTGTAGAGATGAGGTCTCGCCAAGTTGCCCAGGCAGGTCTTGAACCCGCGGGCTCAGGCAATCCACTCACTTCAGCCTCCCAAAGGCGCGGGATTACAGGCTGAGCCACCGAACCCGGCTTAATCCTTATTCTATAAGGTTTTTTTCATAGTTTACATTTTTAAAATTTTATTTTTACTTTTTAAACTTTTTCTTTAAAAATCTAAGACACAAGGCCGTGCGTGGTGACTCAAGCCTATCATCCCAACACTTTGGGAGGCTGAGGCAAGAGGACTGCCCGAGCCCGCAGGTTCGAGATCAGCCTGGGCAACATGGTGAGACAATAAATCGTCTCTACAATAAATCACAAAAACTAGTTGGGTGTGGTGGCATGCGTCTGTAGTTCCAGCTACTTGGAAGGCTGAGGCAGAAGGATTGCCTGAGCCCAGCAGGTCGAGGCTGCGGTGACCGGGAGCATGCCACTGCACTCCAACCTGGGTGACACAGTGAGATGTCAACTCAAACAAAACAAAACAAAAAAACTAAGATACAAACACACACATTAACCTAGGCCTACAGAGGATCAGGAATATCAATATCACTGTCTTCCACTGCTATATCTTGTCACCCTGGAAGGTCTTAAGGGGCCTTCATAACACGCCTGAAGCTGTCCTCTTTTTAAAAATGTTTTTAAAATTGTATTTATTTTGCCAGGTGTAGTGGTTCACGCCTATAATCCCAGCACTTTGGGAGGTTGAAGTGAGAGGATGGTCTGAGCCCAGAGGTTCAAGAACAGCCTGGGCAACTTGGCAAAACCTCATTTCTACAATTAAAAAAAAAAATTAGAAACCGGGCGTAAGCCTGCCCAAGCCTCTAATCCCGGTACTTTGGGAGGCTGAGGTGAGAGGATTGCCTGAGTCCAGGGATTCGAGACCAGCCTGGGCAACTTGGTGAGACCTTGTCTCTATAATAAATCACAAAAATTAGCTAGGCGTGGTGGCATGCATCTGTAGTTCCAGCTACTGGGAAGGCTGAGATGGAAGGATCACCTGAGCCCAGTAGGTTGAGGATGCGGTGGTCGTGAGTGTGCCACTGCACTCCAGCCTGGGCGACAGAGTGACTCCAACTCAAAAAAAAAGTGTTTTTTAAGTTGTATTTACTTGACTGGGCATAGTGGCTCACTCCTACAATCTCAGCAATTTGGGAGGCTGACGTGAAAGGATAGCCTGAGCCCACAGGTTCGAGATCATCCTGGACAACTTGGCAAAACCTCATCTGTAAAATAAAAAAAAGAAAAAAAAAAAAAATTAGAGGCCAGGTGCGGTGGCCCAAGCCTATAATCCCAGCACTTTGGAAGGCCGAGGCGAGATACAATAAATCATGAAAACTAGCCGGGCATGGTGGCACGTGCCCGTAGTTCTAGCTACTTGGAAGGTCGAGGTGGAAGGACTGCTTGAACCCAGTAGGTTGAGGCTGCGGTGAGCTGTGAGCATGCCATTACACTCCAGCCTGGGTGACAGAGTGAGACTCCAACTGAAAAAAGGAAGGTGGAGCAAAACCTTGAAGAAGGCAAGAACTTGGCAGAGATCTGTGTGATCACTGCTGGACCCTCAGTCCCTGGCCCCTTGCGTACCACCCAGTAGTCCTTCCATAAATTATTAAGCAAATAAATAGATGGAAGATCTTTCTGTGTGTTGAATATCCAGCCAAGACGCTGTTACCCAGACCCAAGAGCTGTGGCAAGCATTGTGTTTGACACACCCCACCAAATATCACTTCCCTGCTCCCCAACTTTCAGCCATCTTGGGGCTTGGGGTTTGATCTCCTCTGCAGGACTGTCCTGATGAGAACAAGACGATCACGGTCTCATCACCCTCTTTGCCGGAGACTGGTTCCAAACCCCAACTCAAGTCAATCAGTATATATGTCCATCCTGGTGGTGGGTTTCAGGCGGGTTTTGGCCTAAGCAGTCCCAGACAGAAGGGAAAAATCTTTTTTTTTTTTTTTTTTGAGTCGGAGTCTCACTCTGTTGCCCAGTCTGGAGTGCAATGGTACGTTCACGGCCACCGTAGCCTCAACCTGCTGGACTCAGGCAATCCTTCCGCTTCAGCATTCCAAGCAGCGGGAACTACAGGCATGTGCCATCATGCCCAGTTAATTTTTCTTGATTTATTGTAGAGCTGAGGTCTCACCAAGTTGCCCAGGCTGATCTCGAACCCATGGGCTCAGCCAATCCTCTCACCTCAGCCTCCCAAAGTGCTGGGATTACAGGTGCGAGCCCCACACCGGGCTTGGAAAGTCTATTATTCCACGACCAGGGAAGGGCAGCTTTCTTCTCCTGGAGATGAACAAGGAAGCATGCAGCTTCGGCAGTCCCCGCCACCAACCTATCATCAAAACAGGAGGGCCCGGCTTAGGATGAAGCTGGCGCTGCACATAAGAGTGCAGAGACAGAAAGAGCCTGCATCTTTTGTTTCATTTTGTCTTGTTTGATTCAAGGTCTCACTCTTTTGCCCAGGCTGGAGTGCAGTGGGGCAATCATGGTTCTCCACATTCTCGACCACCTGGCTCAAGAAATCCTCCCGCCTGAGCCTCCCAAGTATATGGGACTATAGGTGCCTGCCACCACACCCAGCTAATTTAAAAGGTTTTTTTTTGCAGAGATGAGATCTCTCTATGTTGCCCAGGCTGGTCTCGAACTCCTGGGCTCAAGCAATCCTCTCACCACAGCCTCCCAAAGTACTGAGATTACAGACTTAAGCAACCATGCCTGGCCTAGGGTTGAATTTTCTATAACTTGCCCTCCCAAAATACTCTAACAGATGAGGGACATTCCTTATCCTCCCACCATGTGCTGATTTGATAACGTTAACCCTCACAGGTCAACTTTTTGCTTTTTGCCAAGGTCATGGAGGGGGTCTCCCAATTACTCTGTCCTGTCATATGTGGCACGCAGGACCAGCTCCCTTACTCTCACAGCCACCTCATGAAATATGCATTATCCTCTTTCTAGAAATAAAAAAATAAAGTCCTAGAGAGGTGAGGGAACTTGAGCTCAGCGAAGCTACTGAAATATGTCTTGAATGAAAACCTACCTCTGAGGCTATCACCAGCTACTGGTCAGAGAATGGAGAGGATAACATCTTCTACTGAAAAGAGACAGAGAGAGGATCCCCAGGTCCTGAACCTGTGTGGAAGAGGGGTTCAGACTCTCATCTCAAACCCTCCCACCTGGGTCCACCAATTTTTAGATGGGTCTTGCCTCAGACAGAAAATTCTTCTTTGTTTTGGTTTTAAATTTTAAATTATTAAAGAGGTAATGCATGCACCGGGTTTACAAAAAAAAGTACAAAAGGTTACATGGTAAAAAAAAAAGTCTCCCATTTCTCAGGGGCAGTGCGGTGGGGGGAGCAAGGGGGCTGGTGTGGTCATGTGGGTGGGAGGCCATATTGGAAAGAATTTGCTTCTCCATGACATCTATTACATCCCAAGCCCCTAAAATTAGCTTGAGACTCGAGTATGGTCTGCTGGCTGGGAAACGCTGCTGCAAGACCAGTTCCGAGCCCGCCCCTCAACCCAAGTCCTTCCAATACAACTTTCTGGCAGCAACTGGTACCTGTTTCCTCTAGGTCCTTCCAGACGTCTAGAGATATCCATACATGTGTTCACATACGTGTATATTTCTCTTTTTTTTTTTTTTTTGAGTTGGAATCTCACTCTGTCGCCCAGGCTGGAGTGCAGTGGCACGCTCATGGCCACCACAGCCTCCACCTGCTAGGTTCAGGCGATCCTTCCACCTCAGTCTTTCAAATAGCTGGAACTACAGGCACATACCACCACGCCTGGCTACTTTTTTGATTTATTGTAGAGACGAGGTCTCGCCAAGTTGCTCAGGCTGGTCTCCAATACATGTATATTTCATCTCACGGCTTTTGACATAAATGACAGTGTAATGTTACATTGTCCTGTGCCTTGTTTTGTTAACTTTGTGTCTTTGATACTGTTCCATATCAGAACACATAGGCCTTCTTCATTCTTTTTGATGACTGTAGATGAATGTGCTAGAATTCGTGCCACCCATCCCCTATTGATAATATTTAGGTTATATCTCTGCATCGTATGCTACTACAAACAAGGCCGCATGGATATCAACCTACAGATGTCTTTGTGAACATTTCAAGAAAAACTGCAGGATAATTTCCTAAAAAGTGAATTTCTGGGTCAAAGAGTATGTGGATTTTAAATGTAAAAGCTATTTGTCAGGCCAGGCATGGTGGCTCACGCCTATAATCCCAGCACTTTGAAAGACTGAGATGGGCGGATCACTTGAGCCCAGGAGTTCATGGCCAGCCTAGGCAACATAGCGAGTTCTTGCTATTTTCCACAGAAAATCAAAACATTAGCAGGGTATGGTGGCCCACACCTGTATTCCCAGCTGCTCTTAGAGGGCTGAGGTGGAAGGATCACCTGAGTTCAGGAGTTTGAGGCTGTGGTGAGCTGTAGTCATGTCTGCGCTCAAGCCTGGGTGACAGAGTGAGACGCTGACTTAAAAAAAAAAAAGAAATAGTTATTTGTCAAATTGTCTTCCAAAGTGCTTATACCAATGAACATCCCCACCCATAATAAATGAGAGTGTCTCTTTTCCCCTTATGCTGGAAAGGCAAGAATGTCATAGGCCCATTTGGAGTGCATGGGGGAAGGGGGTGTGGCCTGGCATATGACCTCATCATCAGTGAAACCAATGAGGGGTGAAGAGAGGTCGGTGAATAGGTGCAAACATACAGTTAGGTAAAAAGAATACGTTCTAATGTCTGATAGCAGAGTAGAGTGACTAAGTTAACAACAATGGACTGTATATTTCTTTTTTTTTTTTTTTGAGTTGGAGTCTGGAGTCACCCAGACTGGAGTGCAGTGGCACGCTCCTGGCCACCGCAGCCTCAACCTGCTGGGCTCCAGCGATCGCCTCAGCCTTTCAAGCAGCTGGAACTACAGGCACGCGCTACCACGCCCGGTTAATTTTTTGATTTATTTTAGAGATGAGGTCTCGCCAAGTTGCCCAGGTGGGTCTCGAACCCATGGGCTCAGGCAATCCACTCATCTCAGTCTCCCAAAGCGCGGGATTACAGGCTGAGCCACCGAGCCCGGCTTGTATATTTCAAAACAGCCAGAAGAGAGCCCTTGAAATGTTCTCAACACATAGAAATGATGAATACTCAAGGTAATGGATACCCTAAACACTTGATTTGGTCACACATTCTATGCATGTAATAAAATAAATGTGCTAGATATAGTGGCTCATGCCTACAATCCCAGCACTTTGGGAGGCGGGGACAAGAGGATTTCCTGAGCCCACGGGTTTCAGACCAGCCTAGGCAACATGACATGATTTCATCTACAACAAATCAAAAAATTAGCTGGGCATGGTGGCACGTGCCTGTGTTTCCAGCTATTTGGAAGAAAGGCGGAAGGATCACCTAAGTGCAGCAGGTGGAGGCTGCAGTGGCACGGTGACAGAGTGAGACTCCAACTAAAAAAGATTTTTTTTGCTGGAAGTTTA
>CAUYQG010218207.1:0-44164 GCA_963574415.1 Tarsius wallacei
TGGTAGCGCGTGCCTGTAGTTCCAGCTACTTGGAAGGCTGAGGCGGAAGGATCTCCGGAGCCCAGCAGGTCGAGGCTGCGGGGGCTGGTAGCGGCCACTGCACTCCAGTCTGGGCGACAGAGTGAGACTCCAACTCAAAAAACAAACAAACAAAAAAACATAATGGTAACCAAATGAAAAATAGAATTCTGAAAAAGTGTAAATAACTCATTGTAGAAAAAGATACACAAGTAATCAATAGAAATATGAAACATAGTATTTTCAATAGCTTTATCAGAAAAAAAACAATAAGGTACTATCTCCTCCTACCACAATTTTAAAACTTAAAAAATGATAATATTCAGTGTTGTCAAGGAAACAGACAAATGATCACTAGTACTCTCTGCTAATGGGAGTGTAAATCGCTTTGCCAGTGAACAAATTGTTGGTTTCTGGCAATTAAGGAATGAAAATAAAATCTGCATATCATTTTTCCAAGACATAATCAAATAGTACACAAATATAAACAGACTTACTTAGAGAGATGCTAATTGTAGCACTATATTTGGTGGAAAAAACTAGCTATTGATAATGAATTATTAACAATTGAAATGTATCTATGTCATAAAATATTATCTAGCCACTAAAACAGTTAGATACCCTCACATGAAAATGTGTCTATCATATGTTGAGAAGTGTCAAAAGTAAGTAATTTGCAAGACTCCATGAATAGTATGGCTTCGTTCAAGCGTAAAAACAAACGAACAAAAACTTACAGAACTAGTAGAAAACATTCTGGAAGATTGACCTTAAACTGTTAACAATCCTTATTCCCAAGAAAGCTGCTGGATTTGGTAGAAAGGGAAAAAGTGCAGAGAGGCTTTCACATTTACTTTTATATACTTATAAAATATTTGAATCCTTAAGTGTCAAACATATATACCTTTTTTAAAAATTAAGAAACAGGTAGAGGTACAAAAAGTATGTTGAAACATTTCTTATTATTACTGTGGTCACTACTGGGATTAAATCAAAGTTTAAAATACTTAAATTCTTTGAAAAAACAACTAGGATTTTATTTATTTGTTTGTTTGTTTGTTTATCATAGAGACAGGGTCTCGCTCTGTCACCCAGGTTTGAGTACAGAGGTGCAATCATAGCAATTACTGAACTCAAATGTCCTCCTGGCGCAGGCTTCCAAGTAGCTAAGACTACAGACACGTGCCACCAAAGCTGGCTAATCACTGAAATTTTCTGTAGAGATGGGATCTTGCTTTGTTGCCCCAGCTGGTCTGGAAGTCCTGGCCTCAAGCAATCCTCCCACTTTGGCCTCTCAAATTGCTGAGATAACAGGTATGTGCCACCATGATGGGTTGGACATTTATTATAATATATATCCAACAGGAATAAATATTTTTTCTAAAAGCATGATATTCTGTTTTAACTATTTCTATCATTTAGCATTAGCATAACATTCTTTCTCCAAATTAAAACTAATTGAAAACAATTTAAGGAGCACTATTGAATAATATTTAATAAGGTATGAGTCAGCTTAGAAACTTGAGTGTCTGAGAAAATGCAAGTTACTAAAGTTATTGTTCTTTCTTATGGCCAAATAGTAAAGTCCCTTGAGTTGGTTTAATCATTTTAAATAAGTGTATGTCAAGAGAAATTGTCCTTTTAATTATGTAATTTCTTTTCTTTACATATTAAATTGCTTCTGATTTTAAGTTGTGTATGTGATTTTTGTTGGTTTTATAAAAAATTGTTTATTAATAACATTGGCTATAGTAAGTCAAAGATATTCTTTCTTGTCAGATTCAGCTACAGGAGTAAGCAAGAAAAACAAGTACAATTGTATTGGTGGACATTTTTGCCAACTATGAACTTAGTGTCAAACAAATATCTTTGAAAGCATGAATGAGTAAAAAATACATTCATGTTTTATCATAATCTTTATACTTTTCTCTAAAGTCTATGGTCATATTTCCAATGATTACAGAGAAATAAAGATAAATGAATCTAGAATTTGACCTCTTTGAGCTTAGTACACTATAGCTTTCTCCTATTTTTCATAATTTCAATAAAATGCTTAGCAGGTTTGTTATTATAGTCCATCATAGACAATCCAAATTTAAATTCAGATTTAGCTAAACCTATTTCAACCACTCAGTAAATTTTATGAACATAGTAATTTGATGAGGTGAAAAATTTTAAGCCATCGTTTTAGTATTTCTTGTATTTTGTTTATTCAAAGGTTAGACACTGTAATAAGAATAGAAAATACTTATTAACAAAATTGATATATAACATCAATAAGGCAGTAGTCATTAAAATATATATATCCAAAATAGAAAAAGCTATTTAAAAAGACAACATCAAAACCTTTAAGTGTCATACAATATTTATGTAGTCTAAATTCCTGTTTCAGAAGATGTTTCTCTATGCTTAAGAAATATTTATATTTCTTACACTCTTTTTTTTTTACCATTTTCCTCATTGTGATCTCATAAATTACATGAGTATTCCCTAAATAATTTCTTTCAGTATGAATGCTAATAAGTAGCATAAAGGTTAATTGTCAAAGGGGTATAATGAGGTAAAGGAATCGTTTCCCTTAATAGAAAGTACATGGAAAGGATGTAATTTTTCATCATCTTAAATAACTTTTCAAGTAATTTGCAATCAGTTCCCTAGAATCTATACTCAACCCAAAGGTACCAGAGTTCATTATAATGACGATGTTATTAGTAGATTTTTCATGACAAATAAGTTAGGTGTTAATTTGACTTTTACTCTTGAGATATTTCTTTTATGTCAATTCCTTTCTAACTTCAAGATTTTAGCATTAATATGTAAAATCAGTAGCAGAGCTGTAACATTCATTTTGTTCTCTCTGTTTCATTCCTTACCCTCAATAATGACAATGATGATAATACGAAGGACAAAAATACTATGAGAGAGGTACTATTAGTATCGACATTTTCAAATGAGAAAATTAAGGATCAGAGATTAAACACCATGCCATGCCCATGTGGTATACGTGATGATTCAAAGACTCAGATACAGGTCTCTAATTGTAGAACTCTAGGTGCACCTACATTTATTAGCTAACCCTTAATGCAAACACTATAAGGAAAAATATAATTAATAAAGATTCTCTGACTTATTGATTAATAAAGATTCTCTGACTTATTGTTTACTTAAGATATAAATTTCATATACTATTTAACATCACAATTGATTTTGTTAGTTGCTGAATAACTTGTAGGTATGGAAACTAAAGGAAAACATAGGATGGTGTGTCTGCCTAGAGGATGCTAATTCTTGGGTAAAGTTATGATCTACATTTATTTTCATAGGCTATTTTAAATATTCTTGACTTTTAAATAAGAATTTAAATTGGAGACTTAAACAGCAAATATCTTGTGTAGCATATGATTAACATACATAGATATTCACTAATTTTTTTTTTTGAACTGGAATATCACTCTCTCGCTTAGGCTGGATGACTAGAGTGCAGTGGCATGCTCACAGCCACCACAGTCTCAATCTGCTGGGCTCAGGTGTGAGCCAGTGCACCTGGTCAACATTCATCAATTTTAGTACAGACATGTAGTGAGGAAGTTATTTAGTGGATCCTACTCTCTTCCTTAGGTCTAATACAGACTAAAGAGAAAATGCTCTATTGTCTTCTAAACCCTTCTCCCATACTAGTAACTGACCTCAGGTCCATTTGGAGAAAGTCTTCTACACTTAACCACTTAAACATCACAAATCAGTGTAGTTAAGGCCACAATGATTGTGACATTCTTCTCCCACCTCAGGTACCAAGCAGGCCCCTTTGAATAGGGATTCATGACATTGATGGCCCTAGTACACAAGTGTGTACCCATTTAGGAAAGATAGCAACAGTGTCCCTGATTAATCCAATTATGTGCAGATATGATCACAGTCCTTTGACAGTGAGTAGTGCAAGGTATAGAGCAACCATAAGCTCCAGAAATGGAAAAGCCTATTCAGATCAAAACTACTTTTCTATGCCCCACAAAAAAAAAGGGGGAAAAGAAAAACAAAATTTTAAAAAAATCCAAAAAATCTCGAATTAATTTTTGTCAATTCCTAAACTGAACTTAAAAATTTAACCTCTCCAATAAAGCATTTACAGACTGCTTCTTAAAAGGTTAGCAAAATAAAAGGAATGCATATACTGTACTTTACCCAGCATGGTGCATGATTTTTTTTTTTAACCTGGTGCATGAATTTTTTTATTTTTACCACCTGGGAACCTTTTTTGATAGGAATCCTGTGTGTGTGTGTGTGTGTGTGTGTGTGTGTGTGTGTGTGTATGTGAAGGCATAATTGATTGATTATACAGATACTTTTTATGGGAAGAATAGATATAGATACTGGAATATTTATTTTTCCATGTGAACAAATCAACACAGGCAGAATTTTCTATAGCTTGAAGTGTCAAAAAAATTGCAAAGACTGAAACCTGATGCTGGACAGATGTTCACCCTGATGATTGCCTGATTTTGTCAGTCAAGAACTGTGTCTGTCTTATTGGAATATTACAGATAGAGTCTAAGATCTAATGGGAAAATTAAAGCTTAGAAAAAAGTTTACATTTTTGAAGTGAACAAAAAAGCAAATTAACCATTTATTGCCATATCAGAAAAATGATGTATGTGTTGACTGGTAGAAAAAGATACCAGTTATCACTTTATGTATTTTGACTTCACAGTGATTGCCGAACCCAAGGTGCTTTTTTTATTTGTAAAAAAAAGGTAAATTCAATAGCATTATACTTTATTTATAAATGCTTTCATTCTGTTTCTAGTTATTATCTTATAATCAAACATTTATATCCAGAAAGGAATGAAGTAAAATAGTCCAAATTATCATTTTACAAATTTAAAAAATTAAATAAAAATGGTTAAATGGTTTGATGGAAAAGTTGCTAGTTTTTAGCTGTACTAGGATAAAAATTCAGATCTCTTAGTTCCCATTCTCCTAGGTTCTTCCCATTGCCTCATGGAGCTCAATTGTAAGAGCCATTACAAAGATAAAATTAAACACCAGTGCCTTTCATTTGGCATTGGAGAATTGATTCTTTGACTCAGGCATGATTGAAAGCAAACTGGACTAATGTTTGATATAATTGTCATAATGGCAAGAAATTATTCACTACTGATACTCCAAGACAAGAGCAGTGAATGACACAGGAAATTATCAATTGGTATCTGTTTAATAGATTAATGAAGGTGACCAGTGACCGGGAGCCCACCATACTGTTTGGAAAAAAAAATCACAAGCACCAGCCAAGCTACTGAAGACACTCCAGGGGGAACAGATTACTGTACTCACATGAAATCGAGGAAATATCAGCATCTGCTTATCTGCAAATGGTGCCTGCTTAAAATAAGTTTGTGTGCATTTGCAGGAACTTGTGAGTCTCCTATTGAAAATGAACAGGAGACTGATGAGTTCCCGGGAACACCCACAAATCTTCCTACTTATTTCTACTGTTATGCAATGAACAACATTCTATGGCTGGTACTTACCACTGTTGTCAGGTCCTCCACGTTTTGAGGATACATTTAAGTTCTAAACAAAAAAGTAATCTTGGAAATGAAAAGTAGTTCACCCAGGCAAGGATCAATTTGTCAGCTTTCCATGGATGGCAGTAGGTTTGCTTGATCAGCTCCTGAGGTGTTGATTCCAGCCAAGGGAGGGCATTTCTTCTAGACTAAGTCTTGCTCATATCTTTGTAAATTGCGCAGGCATTCTGTTTTTGAGGTATATCTTCTTTGGTTTTTACAAGGCATAAATCTTCTTCGATGAAATGAATTGCCATTTCTTATGTGAAGGAAAATTTGTAGACTTTGTAGGAAAAGAAAATAAAAATTCAAAGTATGTGCATGCATACTATATTTGTGTTTCCCCAAACCTTTTCCCTGGTTATAGTAAATCAAGAGTTTAACTATATACATTCGAGATTGTTTTCTAATTTTTCGAAGTATTTCCTCTTTCATATTCATGTTAATGTAAATTTATGTAATTATTTATATTTCAGGATTGTTCAATTGACTATATTTAGTATCAACATTTCAGGCATGAATATGTACTTAAACTTCTTAAAGAAGCCTTTCATGAAACTGCACAAGGTTGAACCTTTATAATCTGCTGATTGGATTTTTTAATAATGAAGACAAATTCAAATGTTGTGGCAAGGGCGAAGTAAATCTATGAAGTTGAAGATGTGTGCTACATTAGGAAGGAGTGGAGAACAGTACTTCTTGAAGACATTCAAATTCATTTGGAAAAGCAAATTGTAATTAGGGGTTATATTGTGTTAAATATTCTGTAATATTGACTGGTAAAGTTCCTTGTAGTGTTCTTTCTGTAGTCCTCTAAATTTTGTCTTCAAAACATTCAATAAAATTTCTTACATTTAAGCTAAGCTAGAAGCACAAATCTTTCCTTCATTTTCAACTGTATCTTTTCTAAAACAATACATTTTTTTTTCAATTAAATCCAATTTGGAGCTTATTTCTATAGGAATTCTTCACTTGATTTTTATTATCTCGGCATAAATATGGACACATATTTAATCAGTTAAAGCATATTTTCAGGCAGAAGTATTGTCAATCACTGGTCAGTAGAATTTCTGTTTGTCCACCTTCACAATCTGGGATTACAGTTCTCAGTAATTTGTTTTTTCTTCATATCTAAACCCATGATGATTGTCTCTGTGAGAGCACACCGCTGAATGTAGCTTAGGTAAAATAACCTGTTGGTCATGTCTTCTTTCCAGTAGTGTGGCTGTGATGACCATTCTGAAATCTTTATCTTATCAGAATGTAAGAAGGTGGCATAAGTATGACCTTGAACATGCTCTTTTATAAAAAAACAAATCATCCAGTAACATTGTTCTTTAGTATCAATCATAAATTATTGACCTTTATAACGTATTTTATCAGATACTTTCAGGATATCCCTGAGAAATACTTTTCTGGAACAAATAGTTTATACCAAGGCCAATAGATATTTTACACCAGTGACACACTATGACAACCCCCCTAATCTAGGGAGCTCATCTGACCATTGCCTTTAATAACTAGAGAGAACAAGATGAGGGGAAAACAAAACAAATCAAAAACAAACAGAAAAACTTCCAGCCTTTTATTCTCAAATGTATATCAATAACATGAAACATATGGTGGTTGACTTCAACTTAATGGACATCTCTATTGACATTTTCTCTGAGCTATAATGCCAGACTCTGGTATCAAAATTGACAAGGAGGATGTCTGTATAACTGTGTATTCATTGTTAATATAATGTACACAGCATTATATGTGCAAGGACCTGCCTCACTCTTGGTAGATCATACATTAGGATTTTGCCTGTCAGTATACTCATCTGTATTACTTTAAGCAATGCAAGGAGATTAACCCATTTGTGAACATTTCTTAAGTGTCAGAAACATTGTAGCTCCCTTCTATTTAAAAGTCTACAGCATTTTCTCATCTCTAACCTTAACTTGAAGGAGCTTTGAGTACTATTCCTCTCTTACCCTCTTTCTCTTTTTTAATATTCTATTTGATAATGTTATATTCAGTTTGTCTCAAGTTACCCAGATGAAGATGCTTCAATATATCTCACAATTGTATGTTACCTCATAAAAATCCAAGTTTTATTTTAGTGTTTGATCTATTCAAGTTAGATCTCAAAAGTGCTCATGACTGCTTTTGTTACTAGAATATCCACCCTTTCCCCAGATTTTTGATACCTGTGACTTTCAGTTATTTGGTCAACTTGTTTGGTGATTGGGGTGACCCACTATGGTACCCTGTATTTTATAGAGGTCCAATGTCTTTGTGTATTTTTAATACTGTAACAGAACTTTTCTTCACCATTTCATAGAAAAGAGAAAAAGGTGTGTTGTCTATTATTTTTGAACTAAAAAATTATAATAATGTGCTTAGATAATTCAAACTAAAACAAGACAAAATTAAGATTTAATAGAAGACAGTGTTTATGGTTTTAAGTTTACTTGTCTGCATGCTTGTTTTTCTTTTTACTATTTAAATGCATGCCTGCCTAGTTCCTACCCCCAACCGTGCATCCTTTGGCTCCAGGAAAGTGTTTTCTAAACTTGGATTGATGGCTTTAGCTCAGAGGTTCCTTCTACAGAGCAGCTTCTAAAATTGGATTGTTATTATTGTGACTATCATTTGAATGGGAATTTTTAACTGATTTATTTTATAGGCACCGGTAAATCTAGATATTACAGACACTACAACAAGTTCATCACAATTTTTCAATGATATAGTATGCTTGCATTCACTATTAACATCAAGGCATACTTAAGAATATCACATCTAGCCAATATAGTCATTTCAGAAATAATTCTAATGATAGAAAATAAAAACAGGGCAGTAATAATGACAAAAGTAATTTTCACTTAGGTAAGAAAATGATCTGATGTGGGATATCAGGAAATGTCCGCAGAAGCAGTCTGTTCTTATATTTCAGTTATTGAAGAAC
This sequence comes from Tarsius wallacei, assembly GCA_963574415.1. NCBI lineage: Eukaryota > Metazoa > Chordata > Mammalia > Primates > Tarsiidae > Tarsius > Tarsius wallacei. Next base: position 8,536 of record CAUYQG010218207.1, read on the forward strand.
CTTGTCTCTTGGAATTCAACAATTTGGTCGAAACTTTTACTGTGGTCAGTAATGCCTGAGAAAACCAAGGATTTTATAAGAAAAGGGGGTACCGAAAGAAAACTCCAGAAATCCATATTTTCTAATCTGAATCCCTCTTGAGCTTCAAAGATTTAATCCTAGCCTCATGAGAAACAATTGTAGGAAATTAAGTAGAGAGAAAAGCAAACAGACTTTCTCCTGTAAAAACAGAGAATCAAAAAAACAAGCAGTACATATCTTCCTTAAAATTTGAGGAAAGGAAATAAACAATACATGACATTATGTGAATAAATATGGTATATCGTGTGCAAAAATCCAATGGCACATATTCGTTCGTGGAAGCTAAGAAACTAATTAAAATTTCATTTGTCATTGTTCTCAAATCAAAAGAAGCAGCCCTGTCTTTTTAACTAAACTACATTAACTCAAGGATTTCTTCCTATAATGAATTAATTGGCTCTTCAAATTGCTGTTTCTAGAAGGAATATACCAATTTTAGACCTGCTATAAAAACTTACTAAAAGTTTTTTTTCATAGTACACTTTTAGCTTGGTATCAATTTTTTCAGTGTCCATTTTCTATCTTAACCATAAATATTAGCCAATAATGTCCTTCAAATAATTGAAGAACTGCTGCCATTTATATCAATGCCTGGTTCTTGTTACATTGAATTTTCTCCCTCTTTCAATTTATATTTAATTTCTGAGTTTGGCTAAAGGGGTATCAGGAAGTTGAAAAGAAGCAAAACTTGTTGATTCAGTTAATTTATGAAAAATTATCAAATGTAGGGGAACTCCACGCTGTCTCTTGATTTGTATAAATGCATAAAATAAAATTTTTATTTTCATTTGTCCACAATATACTTGACTAAACACAGTGACTATGTAATCACTTTCACTTGTTTCACAACGAATTACCAAGATAATAGAATATACTAAGTAAGTTGAATGCCTCTGGGAACCTTAAGGGGATGTGTTCTGGTTTGTGCAGTCTGGAACTTTTTTGGAGAGTTCAGTTGTTCATACTGACGGAAATTACTGATTCCAGTTTCTACGTGACAACTCCAGATGCCTGACCTACAAGCATCCTGTTCAAATGTTCCACTTCAGGGCAGCTAAGGTAGCCATTCTATTCCTCTAGCATACCTTATGTAACAAGAAAGTTTCATTTTAACATTTGTTGCAGTTATTTTTATAACAACCCTAGTCCTTGTAAAAGTCTTCCCTTGTGCAACTACCACTTCAAGAGCATTTTTTCATAGATAGACTTTTACATTTGATTGCTAGCAATACAATTTAACTATATAATTAAATAGTGCCCTCTGAGCCTAAATATTTGTATATATATAGTTTTACACAGTTTTCCTTGGAAAACACATTCTGAGTTCTAAGTCATTGACTTGTATATGTCTGAACTTCTGAACACAGTTTATTTATCATTTGAGAATTACCTTCATATAGTCAAAGGTCCACAGATAGGTGAATATCTATCCTGGTCCATTAAGTTAACCTAAATATTTGCTCATTTAGGTCACATTTTTAACATTTCAATATTTCTAACAGAAATTATATACCATTCCTCTAATAAAACCTCACTCATTAACAAAACTAAAAATTAGATTTATTTTCACTGATAGTGATTATTTCATGTTGACCAGAACTGTTTGCTGATTAAATTATGGGAACACCTGTGAGGTGACTGGTTAGTCAAACACAATTAACAAACGTAATAGTAGGTGGACATGGTACTTGAATTGCATATGCTGGACACAATTCATCTTTGTTAAAAAGAGCAGACTGAGAGTTTTCAAGAAACAAAACAAAACAAAAACATTTTCAAAACAAAAGCCATGATGGGAAAGTATCAGTGACAAAATAGTCCCTATGTGTGTGTGTGTGTTTTTGTACTTCATTCAGCTAATTTTCATAAAGTATCAGCTTTGTGTAGACACTATACTGTTCTCCAGGAATGTAAAATTGAGAAAATTTGACATGGTACATGTCTTTATGGATATTATATTTTATAAATAAAATTAAGATAATACACTGTAATATATTTATATTACCAAGGGTGATGAGTATATGCCAAAGGGAGAAATCAGTTGCTCTGAGAGCATAGACGAGATTGACCTGACCTATTGTGGGTTTGGGTGGGGTCACTGAGGGTTTGCCTTTGGAAGATGTATTTCATCTGAGATCTAATCAATTCATACAGTGAGTATTGTGGAAGGATGAGAAGAATGTTCTAGGCAGAAGGAAGATTATGTACAATGTCCTGAGGTTAAAGGCAATAAAAACACAGTAGTTAAGTAATAATGTGATCAGATCATAGAAAGTGAAAAAGAAAGGAGCTTGGGGTTAGATTAACAGGCAGACAATAATTACAAAAACCTATAGTCTTGTGGTTTGTGTTAAGGTTTTTTGTCTTTCTTCTAAGGACTTGGAATGCTGTTGATGTGTTTGATGTAGGGAAGGATAATTAACACATTTGTGTTTTTAAAAATATCACTGTAGTGTAAATGATGCATAAGGGTAAGCTATATGTAGATGTATGGGACCAGTTGCAAAACTACTACAGTAGTTCAGGAGAGGGTAGTAGCAGTGGAGATGAAGAAAAAAAAAAAGAGAGAGAGAGGATTCATTGATGAAATATTTAGGGGGTGAAAACTAATTGACTTGGTGATGATGAGTACTGGTAATAGAGGAGATGGAAGATGAGGCTTTAATGATAAGTATTCCTCTGGTATGAGCTATTGAACATGAGTTGGTGTGTTTCATGACATATGGAACAATGGAAGAAGACCAGGACTGGACAGATAATCTTGTATTAGGTGGTTGTGGTGAAAAGGTTGAGAATTCTTATTTTAAAGGACCAGAACTAATTTATTTCTTTGAAATCTTTCTGGTGTGCAGATATTGAGTATTTGTTTACCTAGTTCTAGAGAAGATCTACTACTCCCTAAGCAGGTAGAATTTTAATGCTGAAGAACTTTATTACTGAGGCTTAAAAATAGTTACCACTTTAAGAATTGCATATAATATTCTAGAAACTGCACTAGACACTTCATATAAATATCTTTACAACTTCTCAGTAATCCTGATATATTATCTCTCTGTTGCCTATAAGGAGATGTCAGAACTTGGGTTCAAACCCAAGACTGTCAAATCCCCAAACTGCATACTTTAGACAAATATGCTTTTTTAGTGGCTAAGTGAATTGAAGTTATCTCTTTTGCCCTTTGGAAAGTTTCAAAGATATACGAAATTAAATTTCATCTGTGATTGAGGGAAATTAAAAGCAACAAGCAATTTTGTTGGGAGTTGAATGTGCTGAGCATAAAAAAGTGGTTACAGATTTTGATTATTATTGTTATTATCATGATTATTGGTGTGAAAGTTATTAATACAACGGTCCACTGCAACTTTAAATTTTAACTGTTGTACAGACAGATGAATCTAAAATGCAATTGACAATATTAAAGTCTCAAAACCCGCAGGAAATGAAAAGATGATAGTTAACATGAAAAAAAGATTTTCAGTAATGTTAGCATTTTATACTTAAAATGCTGTCAAATTAGTAAATATGAAAATCTTATTAAATTTTGTCAAATAAATATTATATTTTTGAAAATTAAAATGTTTTTTAAGAAACATATTGGTTTCCCTTTGTGGATAACTGACAAGTTTAAAATAGAAAATTCTTCCAAGGACAGAATCCAATTTCACTTGAAATTATTTACATTATCCCTGATGCTTAGCCAATAAAAATCATTGGATTTTATAGCTGGTAGGAATCTTAGAAATAATTAAGTTCATTGGCATTTTTTTACTTAGATAAATAAGTATTAGGAAGACTAGGGAACTATAAGTCAAAGAAGTTAAATGATGTATCTGGTTTACACATATAGGCTTTCTGATTCCCAGTCTAGTTCTTTCTACCATCCTTTTCTTTTTATTTCTTGGTCAATTGCTATAGCAGTAGTGCCAGAATTTATTTTCATAAAGAATTCCCAAGTGTAATGATATGTTACATTTTGCCCGCTTTTGCTCACATTGGTGCTATTGAAGTCAACCATCTTTGCACGTACTTAGCATGTTAACACTGCAGGATATGCAGCACCACAGAGAATGGCTGGAGGTCAGGGTGGTCACTTACAAAAGTGTCTCTGTGAGCCAATTAAAAACTAATGAGGAAGAAATGCCATCAATCAATTGGAACTCACAGATGAAGTGATGATGATTGGACAAAAAAGCTCAAATTGATATAATAATTGGAAGAATTGTGTATAAACTAGCTGAATTCGAAATTCCCTGAAAAAGTTTTTGATATACTTTTTAATGATATGTTTTGTGAAGCTATTTGGGAAGGTTTCTTACTGACATTATTCAAGGATAATATGATATGGTGGAGAATAAAAACAAAACTGAGCACTGCATTTTTAGTGCTAATGTTTATAGTTCAGTTCGTATCACCCATATGCCTTTAGACAAGGCATTTCAGAAGAGTCTTTGTTCATTGTCCTATAAAAGGATAATAGTATATCTTAGCCCTAACTCTCAGAGCAGTCTTAAAGAACAAATGACATAATGTATATGAAAAGGTCTTTAAAAACTACAAATCACTGTGTAGACATTATTACCGGAGTCAGAAAAGTAACAGTCCTACCGAACACTATTCTATTAGTTCATAGACCCAGCAGTTACATTAATATAATTTACCAAATGCAGTAAAAGAGTTGGATATTCTTGGTAGACTTTCTTTCTAGTTGATACGTTTTTTTTAAAAAATATGAAACATGAAATTTTAGAGCCAGCTGATTGATTAATATCTCTTCTGTTAAACAAAATGTGGATGATTTTGCTAAGAAAACGCACAATGAAATGAGAACATAGATATCTAAAGCATTAGGACCAGGAAATATGAAGATTGATTAGAAAGACCAGAGGTAATTTAAAATACACAGTCAAGAGAATTTTTTTAAGTTATTTAAAAGTTTAAGTCAGCAGCACCTTTTTTGAGATTTATTTTTTCCAAAATATTTAACCTGAATCTAATAATGAGGAATCAGTCAAATAAAAATTGTTGGATATGTTTAAATATAACTGTCTTCAACTTTTCAAAAATGTCAATGTCATAAAAGTTAAAATATCAAAATGGGGAAAACCATTCTAAATCAAAGGTAACATAGGGTATTACATTAAAGGCAATGTGAGACCCTTCTTTAGATTCTGCACTGGAAAAAAAGCAAGAGGAAAATAGTTATTAAGGGCCCTATTAAGACAACTGGTACATTTGGATATGGACTATATGCTAAATAATATTATTATAACAGTGTTACTTTCCTCGAGATAGTGGCATTTGTTATATTTTTTGAGATAGTGGTATTATAAACATACAGATGAAAGTCTTTTTTCTTATGCAATGTATGCCAAAGTGTTTGGGATGTAATATCATGCTATCTACAACTTACTTTCAAATAGTTCTCACATAAAAATATGCATGTACACATTTAGAAAGAGAGAAAAAGAGATCAATCAGATGTGGCAAGATGTTAGTATTTAAAATAGATAAACATAGCGATGATGTCTGATGTACTATTTTCATTTATTTCCCTGTAGATTTGTAATTTTTCAAGCAAAAATACAGGAGAAAAAGCTAATTGAGATGAACTAGAATCTGGTTTTGAGGTTCTTGCTTCGAAGCAAAATAAAATCATAATCTCCATTTAAATTTTTTGAAGTCCAAACTGTGTCAAATCAGTTCCGTCTAGAAGTCTCTCTCTGAGATGTAAAAGCATGGTGGCTATTTTTTTGATGTTCACTAGGCTCGCATCATGGTTTTTGTTAAGACTTGGTTGGGGTAATATGTTCAACCAGAACAACCTTTCTCAGCAGCAAAGGCCTATAACAAGGCTCGCTGTAAATATTTGTCACATAACTATTAAACAACTAAATGAGTAAATGGTGAATGAACAGTTGTTGTATAAAGCCACATGTCATTTTTTACCAAACTCTATTTATATAAATATAAATTACTCCTTAATAGCAAGTACTTTATATCCCAGTACAAATCAATAAAATGATACATGTGCTTGATAAATAAAGAAATGTTTGATAAACTTTAGATATTACTTTAAGGACAAAAAAAGTATTTTCTCTTATTATTTACTTTATTTTTTCTGCTTGATAATATCCTTATGATTTACCCAATAAAGACAGATTGATTCACTAGAACCAACAAGTATGGGAAACAGTTCTCAAATGATCTGCCAACATTGGTTTCCATGAGTTGGTCCAAATATTGGCTTTTAAAAGTAGACAATGAAGATTCCTTAATTTTCAGCCAGAAGTAAAAATTCAATAATGGCTAGAATATTCTCAATTTAAAGCTCTTTTTCCAAAAATATTTTCCTAAAATCTTTATGATACAGGCCCAGCAGATAATAATATCAATGAGATTTTAATTGTTTAAATCAAGCATTTTGATTTCACATATCATTCTCAGTCATCATTTTGGATTAACTTGGTTGGTCCGTGTTATCTTTTTATAGATTCCTGAGATGTTATTATTTTCAATTAGTGTTGGATATTATTCATTATGCAGTGATATTCATTTTTGCTATGTGTACTTTTGTTGTATATTTTTGTTTTAGGTTTTATGATGGAATTTAAATGAGATGTCCTACAAAAAACATCTTCCAGGTACTCAGTTTCCTAAACAGGTTTAAGGAATATTGAATAAAAGCAGCCACTCTTTGTAGGACATCAAATGAGGAGACAATTCTTCCATTATTAGTCTTCTTCTGCAATTATATGAGTTTAGAATTTGCATAATTAAAATTAGAAATGACATTCTGTGTAGGACTTTATACTTTCAAAGTTTCGACACAACTAACACCCTTCATAAACCAGTTAATATGGGTTAGTAAGTTCAAATTAAAGTAACATCAAAGTCGAGTTACCTGAAAAGTTTCACTACCCCTCTTACCTTCTAATTTTTGGGTTCCAGATCTTAGTCATTTACAGGAGAGGTGTTTTGTCCAGGCTTTCTTAGACACTGGCTTTGTAACTATAATGAAGTTGAAGAAATAGTTTACTTACTAGTAGAAAATGTTTATCAGCTTTTGAGGTACAAGGTAGACGAAAGATTATCTAATATTGCAAATGAATTTGGAGAGATGTTAAATGTGGATTCGTTTAACTGATTTCTGTCTTTTGTCATTACTAATGGAATCCTTATCCTCAGGTAGAAGAATTTCAATTAAAATTTTGTTACTCAGAAGTTTTTCCAGTTAGTTTAAGTGTCTTATTTCTACCTTTTGGAGAAAATCTGCCTGGTTTTGTGTAGATGTTATCAAGTAGAAAACTAGTGCCCACCTCTCTAGCTGTAAGATTGTAGGTGCAGATCTTTAAGCTACTTAGTGTCAGTCATTAAACTGTTAATTTAATAATTATTGATGATACCAAGAATAAAGTAACTGTTTACTCAAAACTATGTGGTCATAATCACCCGATAGAAAATGTGTTAGGTTTGTTTACTGCAGATCAATTTTTTGTGTAAAGTCCCTTGGAATTGTGTATTGAGCCGTGCTGGAATCTTTTTACTGTGAATACCTAGTCAAACAACTGACTCAGGAATTGTAATAGAGTGTCACGAATTTGCCATCATATCTAGAATTGTAATCCACTTTCACTGTTTCTCAAAAGATAACATCATTTAATTTTGCCCCATTATTGTTTCCTGGCTTGTAAATCTTATCTTTCCTGTTAAATGTCATCTCTTCCATTATTTTTAATATAATAAGGAGGGAAAAAAGCAGTAGTTTAATTTCAAAGAAAAAGAAATTATTTTTCCTTTACATGTCCATTTCCTATAAGCCATAACTTAAGGAAAACACTTTTTAAACATTTGTTGAGTTAGTCATTCAGGAAAATGCTAAAATTTCTTTTTAGGGAATGATTAAAACACAATAGATATTTTATTATGCCCATTATTTTGCTTACAGGTGTGAAATCTGAGCTAACAGACTTTTGAAGATTTTTTTTCAAGCTCTATGCTTCTATGATTTTATAAGTAAAAGCATAAAATTATGGTGATTTTGAAGTTAGAGGTTAAAGGCAATATTGCATTATAAATTGAGAGGAAATCACCACATCATTGACTACAGTGTGACACTCCCTCAAGTAAAAGACATCTTGATGTGCAACTTATTATTCATTTCTAAATAGAATAGGTTTCTTACAGTAGTCAAAGATAAAATATACTAGAAATCATTCAGCCCCTACTATGAATCAAGTATTTTCAAAATCTTCGGAGATAAGTACTATGATAAACATTTTATATGTAAGAAGATAATGCTCAAAGAAATAAAGTTACCCACTTGATGTGTCAGAACTGGAATCTGAACCTTAGTTATTTATCCCAGCTTTTCATGCTCGTTTAATTCCCTGTGCAGCGTTTTCAGAAAATTGCTTCTTCTTCTTTGTTTTCTTATGTGCTGCTAAGATGAAATCCTCAGAGGTTTGAAAATGCAAATATGAACATCATTTGGTTACACTTTAGTATAGTTGACAGTGCTCCTAAGCTTAATATTTTAATATAAAAAAATATATACTTCACTCTATTTTTAATGGTGACTATATTATCATATGCCCAAGGTAGTACCATAGACTATATGAAGCAAAATGTTGTCTCCTTTCTATCGCCACCTCTACTTTCCTTTCTGCTTCCCATTCCTATTTCCTAGATATAAACATCTTAAACACATTGGTATGTGTGTTCTAGAATGTTTTCAATATGCATATATATATATCTTTTCAGTGAGTTTCTATTATGCGTATTGTTCTGTAACTTTATTTTAAATAAGAAGATCCTTACAAGCATATTTTAATATAGATTGGCTGCATTTTAAAGTATTTACATATTATTTAAATCTCATATGGGTTTACCTCATTATTAACATCTACCTATTTTAGTATCCACATAATAACATTAGATTATAATGTATTTAATAATTTGCTTATTGATGAATGTTTAGGTTGGTTTCCACTTTTAATCCATTAAAAGATGCTGCAGTGTATTTGTTAATATACTTTTACTCATGTATTTTTGTAGATGTCTGGAAGGAAAATTTTTACATAAAATTATGTATTTATTTAAAAATTTTGACACTTCCTTCTATGTACCGTAAAAAGCATGACAATGTTCACTACTAGCAATAAGAAAGTTTCTATTCCCTGATCCCAGTGCAGACACACGTTTTAATTATTGCAAGTCCGATGGATGAAATATCTTGTTTTTGTTTTGACTTGCTTATTTTTTCATATAAATGAAGTAAAGCATATTTTTTCCATAGTTTTTGGTCATATCTTTCTTACGATTTACAAGATCAATTAATTTGTTCATTTTTCTATTGTGTTGTTTATGTTCTTTTAGTTGCATTTTTATATGTTTTTACTTATAATGACTACAGACACTTAGCTCAGTCTATAAGCTGCAAATATTTTTTTCATATTATTTTTCTTTCCCCAGTGATTAAGGCACAGTTCCTGATCCAGGAAGTCAACTAACAGGAAGAGTGGTATACACATGAATAGAAAGTGTCTCCCGGCAGTCTATGGGGTCCTGATAAAGAATCTACAACCTCTGTATGGGGAATCAGAGACTGCTTCGCAGTGGACATGACGTTAAAGCAGTGTCTAAGAGTAAACAAAAATTTTCTAGGAGATGAAGTGGGAAGAAGGCATTTCAGATAGATGTGTCTTCAACAGCATGAAGATATGTTTTTGGATTAGAGTTAGAAGTACAGTGAGACTGAAACATTGCACATGAGTAGAGTGACAAGAAATAAGTTGGGCAATTCAATTGTGGTCCGATTGTAATAAACTTTGTCTTCTGATTTTTGTGAAAAAGCAATGCCTAGAAAATAAGTGCTTAAGGAGAGGATTAAAAAATATCAGATTTAGTTTAAAGAACATGGGTATAAATTGTATACCGTTTCACTGAATTGGTCGTTGATCTGCAATTGAGAAAGTAACAAATTATTTAAAGAGTAAAAGAGGATATCTTGATGTAACGAGATGGTATGGGATATTTTTTTATTCGAAAGTGTTTTTAAGCTATATTACTAAAGTTTTTATTTATTAGATACTGTAATTTTGAACATTAATTTAAGCAGCTTTTTCTTTGAAAACATTTTTATCTGAGGTGGCAGGGAGGGATAAATAAGGAGGCAAGATAGGGAGAAAAACAGAGCCCACTCAGTTCTGAAACTTGGTGAGAAATGGGGCAAATGTTTACTGTTTATGGTAGTTGCTATGGTGGGAGTTTCAGTATTGAAGAAGATGTTTTCCAAATCGCCCATCACCAATCAGTGTGCTCCTTGAGGACAGGGACTGGTCACTTTTCAATCATGCATCTTGTGTCTCTTTCATCAATCTCTGTCTACCACACAGTTCAAACCACTGGATTCTTACCTAATACGAATGCTTTCTTCTTGCTACTTACTATTTCTCTGCCATACGTAATTTAACATATAGTTTCCTAACTGCCCATAGATACTGTCTCCTGGATTTTGCAAATTCTATTTTCTTTATCTGGAATGCCCTTCTTTCCATGACCCCTCTTCCTACTCCTTATTCAGTAGGAATAAGGTCAACTGGTCAACTGCTTTTAAACCCATAAAGAAGTCAGCCTTCATATATTTTGAAAAGCCCTTTCTAACTGTATAGCTCTGATTAGTTACTTCTTCTGTAGCATCCCGCACCTACACATCGTTACAGTTATCCCTGGAGTGGAAACATTTGCATATGTGTCCATGTGCCTGATGACTGAGTTCTTTGAAGGCTGCGACATTAAATATTTCCTTTCTGATTCTTCAGTATCTAGCATAGTTTCTTCCTCATAATAGAGCCTCAAAATATCTTTGATAAATGGGTAATTAGATGTTTGTCAAATCTAAACTAAATTTGAATTCAGTGTTCTAACGATGGCTTTGTTCTAACTATCCTTGGTAGTTATAAATACGTATTTTAGAAGTATATCATTTATATTGATCTCATATTCAACAAATAGTTTTGAGTTAAACACAGGCATAAATGTCTGTCAAATTATAAAATCAGCTAGGTCCATATTTCATCAAATATATTATTTAAAAGTATTATTGAGAAATATGGCCACTCAAAAATTGCAAATATTGTTAGTTGTGGGCTTAAATAATATTCTTCTTCTTTCTGTTTTCATCTGGAAAACCACAGTGCTAAGTTTAATTTTCAATTACAAAATACAATCTTTGAGGTTTGGAACAAACTCAACCCACAGGAACCAAATTATGTTTGCAGTTACTCAGCTGAACTACTGTTCCAAATATGAGATTTTCATTAATGAGAGGAATAATAAGCACTGAAAGTTTACATGTTTGTAAAAAATGTTTATTTGTTTTCTAGCTTCTCATATCCTTTCAAAATCAGGCAGTTATATCTTCTCTTCAAATAACTGAACAATTAAATTGACCTACAGAAAACTGGACTATTGAGTATATGGGGAAGTTTGAAGTTGGATGAACTATTTCCCAGATGAGAGAAAATTACTGATGATGCCACTTTCTAAGGGGAAACACACACAGAAACACATGCATGTGTGTGTGTGTGGAGGTGTGCTTGCACATACACACACAGATTAAGAAGCCCATGAGTAGAGGTCCACTTCATAAACTGGATCTCTAGTTGTTATTCCTTAGGCTAATGATCTTCAACAATCTAAACTCATCAATTACTGAAAAATATTTCTTGGAGCATAACATAAAATGTCATCAATGAGGACTTAGTCACAGAAAGACCATACTCAACTCGAGGCATAGAATACAAGAGACTTTAATAAGTACAAGCAATTTAGTAACACGAAGTAGGTTAACAAAGTTCTGTCAAGCCTCTAGATAACATTTATAATGAGCAAGAAAGGAATGTTTGGTAACTGGGATATTCTCTATTCCTATATAAATGGATATTTTACATAAAATCCTTAAAACTTTGTCTTAAGTCAACTAGGTGTTCCCTTTGCAAAATTTCTACTTTGAATATTATGTAACCGTTTATTAATTTTGGTCAAAGACACTGTTTCATTGTAGTTTTCATGCCTATATTTGATTCTATATAAAATTTATAATTCAAACTTCATATTTTCACCTAACTTTTTTTTCTCAATAGATTTCACAAATGCTGTAAGTAGTGTTGAATAATGGGAAGTTATAGGATAAGGCCAAAGCATCAACTTCTAGACAAACCTGGCTCTGCCATTTAGACACTTGTTTGACGTTGGACAAGTTATTCTCTTTTTGTGCCTCAGTTTCCGCATCTTGAAGATGAAGATTCTGAATTCTCTTTTGTTGTCAGAAATAAATGAACTAAAGAAACTGCTTTGTAGGAGCTTGATAAATGAAAGTTCTTATTGCTTTATTTTCAAAATTAATGAAAATTCTAATAATTTTGTCAATCTCTGTAATTTACTACAAACTTTTACTTGATATAATAGACACAGGATTTTTTTTTAATTGAAAGACATAAGTCATGCCACATATTTAGCTAAGCTATGGTTATCAATTACTTGTTATTGTTAGCAGTCACTTGTTTTTATCCCCTGATTTGCATTGTTATTTTCAATATTTTAGGGCAAAAGAAAGATTTTAAGGCGGGGTGGGGGAGGTAAGATTGACAGTAGTCAAGATCTGCCTGGAGGGGCACACTTCATCATCAAGGATACCTATACAATGAATATTTGTATACCTAACTCTGAATTGTACCCCACAATTTTAAAATAAAAAGAGAAAGATTTTAAGAGAAAAGGGGGAGAAAATAACCAGTAGGTGGCTTGTATTTACTGTGCCTGCATTTTTCATTTCCTGTTCTATTTTTATTTTGTATTATTTTACTTGCTATATTATTTCTATTCTTTTTAGCTTTCATCACTAGGAAAAGAATGCCAGCTTCTTTTGGAACTATGCTCCCACTCAATTTACCAGCAGGGTTTGTCATATTAGCGGTGTGATATAGTCCTTATTTGTAGTTGCCTCTGTCAGTTATGTGGCTGTTTTACTTCCTGTCAGCAGCGGCAGTAGTTATTTTAAATAGAGTTGATATTATGGCCTGTATTGTGATATTACCTCTACCTTTCCTTATGTTTCTTTTATTTCAGTTTCCTTGATCGCGTGGGTTGAAAATGTGAGCTATACGATTCTAAAGAATAAAGATGAACCTAGCAAATAAATTATAGTATAGACTAACTTTCTGTTTAGACTTTTTGAATCAGAACTAACATATTCGCTTTAAGACCCCCTCATAGCAGTGTCCTCAATAAACGTGATGATTAGAGACAGCCTAATTAAAAAAAGAAAAATCCTCAGTAAGCTGGAATTTCCCCCAAAGTGATAGAATAGTAAGAGAATGAAGTTAATCATAAAGAATGGCAACAAGAGGGATGAAATAGTATACATTTCACTCTGAATTATCTTACTGTCATTATTTGCTCAAATTAATTTCAAATTTGGAGAGGGATGGTTATTTACAGAGCCACTTAATATCTCTTAAGTTTAGGTGATCTGTTTTTAACCTCTTGTCAACCACATAATGTATCTCCTCCACCCAGCTAGTATGCCTGAACCTCAAAGGGAAAACTGGCCTAATTCACTAGGCCAGGTGGAGTGTGGCACTCTTCCTTAAGAGCTGGAGAGTCTTTGTACAACTGCTCCTTTACCCTGCCCATATTTCAGAGAGGCTGTCTCATTCCTCTGCAGTTCTCTCATGTCAAATTTGTCTGTTCCTGCTGTCTCCAATCAGGTGATGCTCACTTGTTCTCACTCTCTAAATATCACGTGGATGTTCCTTTTCAGCCATAGTATGTCAAAAAATAAAACGAAATAAAAATCACGTTCCTGCTTTGGACAGGCCATGGTATATGTGTTCTCTTCTGCTTAAAGCACTCTCCCCCACTCCTCTCATTCCTAACTCCTGCAGCTCCTTCAGTTCTCTTTTGTGTGGAGAAGCCCTCTTTAACCCTCTGGATTCAGTGACTTCTCCATGTGGTCGCCAGTAGCCCTGTGTGGAAGCATTTCATGTTATATATCACCCCTTTTTTCAAATGCTTGTTTTCTCTTCTGTATTCCTTGAAAGCTGGGACTATATTGAGTTTGCTTTTATATCTCCAGCATCTGGTCAGACTGTGTCTGTCACATGATAGGCACAAAGTAAATATTTTTGAATATATAAATATTTTTTACAATTTCTTTTATTTAAATATTTTGTATTGTTCAATTAGTCAGCAGGTTTGACCTCATTATTATATGTTTGGTTGAGGGAGATAAGTAGGGAGCACTAAGTAATGACCCACATTGTCTGTGGTGAACTACCTGGGGCTCTGCAAAACAGAAACTTTTAATTAATCCTGACACTTTGAAAAATGTTTTAAATTTCAAAGCCATGGATTACCTCACTGATATTATGCTTCCTAGACCAGGAATGTATTGATTATTTTTGACTCATTAATTGTAAATGAAACCTTTAGATTTCTTCTTGCTCTTTAGATAAACATTATCCTTGGGACAAGCATAGATAAAAGGTGGTCAATTCTGGTGATTTTACTGAAAATATTAACTTTATTGAATATTTTGTCCATTTTTTATTGGTGGTACTTTCTTTCAGAGGTGGACTTAGTATGTATAACTCCAAGTATGTTATATAAACATTCTTGGAGTTCAGCAAACTCACACGAAAAGATACAGATTTGGACACATATGATAGAAAAACCACTCAGATTAAATCCATTGAATTACTTTTATAAAATATGAGATTATGTGATTTTAAAATATGAAGCTAAGTAACTGTGGATATTTTTAGAGCAAATTATTCTAACAACACTTATACACTGTGATATAAAAGTGAGAATCACGTATAGTTTCATTATTTATTTTACTCCCTATTTCTGACAAGTATATTAATAACCATGTCTTTTATTTCTATGAGCAAAACCCTGTTTTATCATCCTGCATAATGTTATATGGTTGTTGTATTAGAAATTATTTTAAATGAAATTCACTGTTACATAATTCAGAAAGCATACAATTGTTTTTAAGTTTTGTTTATTTAAAATTAATGTTCAGTGTTTCTTGTATTTTCCTATTAAAAGAAGGTGGTACAAAATTGGGCATATTCTTCAACTGGTTGTAAATATTTCTCTATCTAGCTCATCTGTGGTAATTCTATTTTAATGTCATATGAAAGAGTATCAAGTAGCTAAATATACTTTCTCAACTTTTGGTGGTAAAAGGGTACTGTTTTTATTGGTTCATAGGTACCAAGCTTTAACAAACTGTGAAGTGCTGTGGATTTCTTTGTGAATCACCATATCTAAGCTAATGTGGTGGTGGTTTACAAAGTAATTCATAGTGCTTCACAGGTGCTTCTGCAGTTGATCTACACCATGAAGCCTAGGATTCCTTTACTGAGCCATTGAGAACAAACCATTTTGTATTCCAAGACATACAAGGTCAAGAGATCCCTGGTAAATATACTCTAGAATCCTTCCATTTGGTTCTAAGAGTTAATAATGATCACATCTGTGTCAAACACACCAGAAATTATGGTTACTTTACTTATATATACAAGTTTTATATACATAGTTGCTATCTCTGCCTCACCTGTTTTTGTTTTGTTTTGTTTTCTCTGAAAGTAATTTGTAATACTTATTGGTTAAGAAACATTACAATGGAAACAGCACTGCCACCCTGAATCTAAATACACCATTTTGAAGTATAAATATTTTATTTTTAATTGGATTACTATGCCCAGTGAATTAAATGATTTGACTGCTAAATGATCAGGGACTTGAAAACTTTTCTATTATATAGTACTTCCATTAAAAACCAAGATTGTAAAATAAATTACTGGAAAAACATTGTTAGCATGGGTAGATAGCTTTAATGGGCAAAATTGTGTATTATAATGACATATATTAGAATCATGTATTCTTTGGACACCCATTTTCACTGACTCTCTTATGAAACCAGTTTCTGTGATCCAATTTTATGACAGAAAAGAATGAGTAATCTGAACTTTATGGTCATTTCAGTCTTTAGGATTACTGAGTCTTATTGATTCCTGAACTATAAATCAAAGTTGATGATTAACTATTTTAATAACTGATTCAAGCTACAAATAATCATTTTGGTTTTAGTACTTTTTTTATTTACAGGACTAGAGTGTAGGTCTTATTTAACTTCAATGGTATAACTACAAGACTTTCATAACTGAAAACTTTTGACCTTTAGTTTCTTAAGAGCCACATTTGTACACCTAAGTGATAATAATGGGACAGTCTTCTGAAATTACTCCTGAATTATCATTGAATCAATCTATTGTATTCATTATGAATTCATTTTCTTCTTATTATGTTTTATTCTTTAGAAGTGAATTATGCATATGTTCTCTAAAATTGGGTGATTATAAATATACTATCACATTAAATGATTAAATTCTTTATGTTAGATAAAAACAATCAACATATTTTTTAAACATATATGTGATCAAAACAATGACTCAATATGTGTAATTTTAACACAAAAATATACAAATATGGCTGGAGATGCTTTACATAAGAAATATCTTGCTACTCTAATTTAATTTAAAAGTATGATACAAATAAGTTATACTAATTTCCTAGGCTTTAATTCAGCAATATTTATAATTCCCACTTCTTCCCTGAAAATTACGCATTCTTATCTCTTGTAGGATACTTTGTTCATAAGCAAACTCCTCATAGCGCTAGATTTCCTGTGCTTTTGTTGGGTTCTCCATGGTTGTTGTGTGGGAATAGTTGGGAAAAGACTCTGAGAAGAAAGTTTTGAGATGCAGTTGTCCTAGAGCTCTTAGATTTTTCTGTTTTGTATAAGGGGCATCTGTAAATGTTTCTTTGAACTACAGCTTATGTCTGTAATGATATTGTTTAAACTGCTGGTACATAAATTTAGAAGAAAGTTTTCCTTGAGAGAACTCTTGGTTTACTAGACATATAATGGGGTGTTCTAAAGGACCTTGAGATTATCTCATAATCATGTACCTATACTCTTGTGTCATAATTCTCATTCCAAGTTGTTTATATTTATTTCAATAAAAGCTGTTTTTTCATTTTCCAGATAAATACATGCAAGTATACAAACAATAAATAGATTTTGAGTGTAGTTTTGAATAGAACCTATGCTCAAAGTGGAGTTACCTTCTGTTTGAGAGAAACGTATCCTCAAGCTCTCTTAACTTTTATGAGAACTATACGAAAATAAGTATTTTAAAGTGAGTGTATTTGTCAGAGTTCTTCAGAGAAACAGAACCAACAGGATTTTGTATGTACATATAGAGAGATTTATTTTAAGGAACTGACTTCCACAATAGTGGAGGAATGGCAAGTCTAAAATCTCATGGGATAGACCAGCAGACTGGAGACTCGGACTTGGGAGATAGTTGCAGTTCAAGTCCAAAGGCAATCTGCTGGCAGAATTCTTTTTTGCTTGGGGATGGTCAGTTTTTGTGCTATAAGGCTTTCAACTGATAGGTGAGACCCACACACAAATACATTCTTTACAAAAACACACAGAACAATGTTTGATCAAATATCTGACACTGTGGTGCAGTCGAGTTGACAAAAAATTAACCATCAGAGCTAAAATGATATTTTTTTCAGTTTTTATTTTTAAAATAACAAATTGATGTTCTTTCTAAGGTTTTCTTAATTATTTTCCACACATTTTTCTGGGTACATAAACTTTAAAATATTTATATTTCCCTGAATTTATTAGAGGTTGAACTCATTTATGGCTATTTCTTTTGGACATATTTCCACTAAAAACATTCTCACCCTGGAAGGATTGTAGAACTAATTACAACCTACTCATATCTTTTTAAATCTTTGAATTTTATTTTTGTGGAAGTTAAATATTTTAAGTAAAGGCATGAATCTAAAGAAATACTATTATGTCTTTTACTTTTATAGAAGTCTTATTTTATATATTCTTTTATGACCTTATGGTGTTTGACAAGTGCCAAAAAATTATTCACTAAATGAGTGAATTGAATGGAATTTGAATATTTCAATCTTTAAAATTTGATGTGAAGCTTTTTTTTTTCATTTTTCAGAAAAATACATGCAAGTATACAAACAATAAATAGATTTTGAGTGTAGTTTTGAATAGAACCTTTGCTCAAAGTGTAGTTACCTTCTGTTCGGGACAAACGTATCCTCAAGCTCTCTTAACTTTTATGAGAACTATACGACTACTAGCTTGGCTCCTGATTCTATCTTTGATTTTTGCTTTTGGTGGGGGGGGCGGGTTGAGACAGAATCTCACTATCTCCCAGGGTGGAGTGCAGGGGAACACTCATGGCCACCAAAGCCTCAACCTGCTGGGGCTTAGGCGATCCTTCCACCTCAGCCTCTCAGCCTTCCAAGGAGCTGGAACCACAATCACATGCCACCATACCCAGCTAACCTATCATTGATTTAAA
This sequence comes from Tarsius wallacei, assembly GCA_963574415.1. NCBI lineage: Eukaryota > Metazoa > Chordata > Mammalia > Primates > Tarsiidae > Tarsius > Tarsius wallacei. The sequence goes on from CAUYQG010218207.1 coordinate 27,099, forward strand.
TGAAAAGGTCTTACAATGCATTTGTCATACTCATGGCAAATTTCCAAAACAAAGAAAGCAATCATTTTACCTAGAAATTAATGAAGTGCTGAAAAAAGTAGGGAATCAAAATAACATAAATGGATGCCATATCAAATGTGAGTGAAATACTTAGAAGAAGGGAAAAATTTAGTTTATTAGGATCTATGAGTTTTTAAAAGTTCAGTTCATTGGAATGCTTCCTTTTAAAAGTACATCAGCTGAATTACTCAAATTCTGATCATATTAGCTGTGTACTAATTAGCAGTTAGTAGAATATCAACCTTTTATTTTCATGTGGGTATACTTAAGTGGTGTAACTGAGCAGCACTGTAATCAGTGTCCTAATTTTGTCTCCTTGAGAGACTGTACTTTTACAGCCTGTTCCCCAAATAATAATTAGAGGAGTAAATTAAATTTCTGCAATTCTGCTTTGGAAAATAATGTGGTGAACGATAAGCAGGAAGGAGAATTCAGAAAAGTAAAATCTTTGAACTTTTGAAAATAGCTTTTCAGAAAAGCAACTAAGATTTATAGAAGTCTTCATTTATTTTCTAAGTACGTGTATCATCTCATTTAACCTCAAAATTGAGTATGATTGCTCCATTTTACAGATAAAAGAATGAAAGTTCCCTAACTTCTAAATCTCTGCTGCATGTTATAACATACTGTTTACTTGCAAAATACTCACTAGTCACACGTGAGACTTTACAACACAAAAGGGGAAATTTCAGAGTAACAGGGGGAAGAAAATCACAAAGCCAACATTTGGGAAATATTTACCTCTATTTACCCGAGTACCTAATATCACAACTTAACCTTCCCATCAGATTCTTTTTTTAATGTGTTGCTGCCAGGGAGGAAATTCACTTCTCAATTTTACCTGTAATAGTATATTATGAAATATTTATGCACTGATTTTGGAAAAGTTTCTTCTAAGTAGAAAACTTCTCTCCTTCCAGAGGTCAATGGCAAATGGGTATTTTCTTTTCCTTTTTTTTTTTAAGAAAGAAAAGTTTATTTAAAAGTAAATTAAAGAGAGAAAGAGAAGGAAGACAGAAGATTCACCTCCCCAAGGTGGCAGAGGGGGACGAAAGCCAGGAAGCATGGTGACAACAATGGCTCAAAGAGCACATGGCCACACCAGACTCTAGCAAGGCAATGGCCAATGGTTGCTGCTTGTGGTTGAGTCCTTTTAACCATTCCCCTTGATGGGGGAAGATCATTAGGGTGATTGGGTGGTGGTCTGCTTCCACATCATCACAAAGGGACAGGCAATCGCCGGTACTGATGATGTCAGGTTATGGACAGCAGGCAGATGGGTGGGTTAGCCACATGATTGCTGCCGTGGAGGTGCTTATCTGTGTCATATAAAGTAAATGTGCGAATCTGAGGTAACCATTATTCTGGTCAGATCCAATGGTCAGATTTCCATAGCCAAATTAAATCAGCCTTTCAGAGACAGCAATACAAGGACAAAAATGGAGACCTTTGGTGACTAGCAGATAAACAAAGCAGGTATGATATTGAGTCGAAGAGATAAAAGGGAAAAGAAAAATCAAGAGAATATAGTGGTTATAGTGCAGTAAGATCATTTATCAGACAGTAGAGAAATTAGATCAGTAGTCCTGGGGGTTGAGGAGCACATGCAAAATCTTCCAGGGTGGTATGCTTATATAATGTGAGAAAACTTTCCAAGTGATTTTTAAATGCTCGTCTGCTGACAACCACTGCAATAAAATTTCATGAGGTCAAAAATCCTAGAAACTCTTACAGAAGAACAAAAGTGGTAACCATAAAATTAGTATAAAATAACATAAAGCGAGATGAGGGAAGTCCTTAGAACTCCAATTTTAAAAAGCATCTTTTTTCTTTTTAAAAGCAAGGTTGCCATGGAAACACCACAGAGGGCAGGGCCTGAGAGCCTGGGGGACAAACTTGGAGCTCAGGTCTAAATGGGATTCCTGTGTCAAAGAAAGTACATTAGCATGACTGGTAGTGCTTATCCAGAGCTGAGACTCCAAACACCAATTGGGAGAAATATTCAGAATAGCGCTGTCCAATAGAAATGTAATTCCACATGGCGATATCTACATTTTCTAGTTTTAAATTAAATTTAATGAATGTAAAACATTAAAAAGTTAAAAGAAGCAGGTAAAACTAATTTAGTAATAATTTTATTTAACCCAATAAATCTAACATTATTTCAGCAAGTAATCAACGTAAAAATATTCATGGGATAACTTATTTTTTGGTATTAATGCTTAAGAATTTGATATATAGTATATACTTACAGTACATATCAGTTTGTACTAGCTATATCCCACAGGCTCATGTGACTAGTAGCTATGACATTAGACAGTGCAGATCCAGAGAACAGATACAAATGTGAGTTTAAAACCTTGTGTGTCTAGCTCAGGCCCCTTTGCCAATCTGTCTAAAGTATTCGTCAGATGGTAGTTGCTAGAAGCATGGATTCTCAAATCACACTGCCTGGATGGCCTAGTTATTTCTGTATGACCTTAGGCTGGTCATGTATCCTCCCCATGCCCCAGTTTCCCCAATAGGAAAAGCATAATACTTTTCATAAGGTTGTTATGAACAATAAATATGTTAATACAAAATAGGGTTTAACTAGAAGTAACATAAAATAAGAGCTCAAAGCATACAGCTGGTGATTATTTTTATGGTTGTAATGCTGCTTTTGAATGTTAGAATCTCTCAAGACTCAGTTCTAGACTTATTTGTTTTTTCTATACTTTCTTTAGAAAATGCTGTCTGTTCCAAGGACTCCAATTCCTATCTCTATGACAATTCACAGATTTTCATCTTGTACTCAGACTTTTCATTTTCAAACCCAAATAGTCCTGGACAGATCTACTTAGATTGCTCAAAAGTATCTCAAAATCTTTGTATTTAAGCTAGAGCTTAGAATCATTTCCCCTGAATTCTATACTCTTCCACATAAACAAATGACTAAAGGGTTCATTCTTTTACTCAAACAAGAATCAACATCCCTACATAGATGCACGCCTGAAACTTAAAAGGCATTCTGATCCTCTCATCCTCACCTCTCATCACCAAACCTACCATCACATAATTTTCTTTAGATTTCTGAAATCTATTTGTATCTTCTTTGTATTTCTACTATCATCAGCTTAGCCCACTAATATCATCTCCTCCTGGATTATTGCAACTGCCTCCTAAGTGGTCTGTCTTTCATCTATTTTACTCTAGATGTCAATCTGATTACTTTATCCCCCACCTTAAAAGGCTTCAGTAATTTCCCATATGTTCAAAAGTTAATGACCAAAATTTTTTATGCGACCTAAAATTTAGCACTGCCTACCTCCAGTGTTTCCCTGGGCTTTAGTGACAGTGATTTACGTTCAACTCATTATGCTTCCTCCAGTCTCAGGATATTTGCAAAAGCTGATCCATTTACTCATAGTTCTCTTGTCTCACTTGTTTCCCTAGTTAAATCCTTCTCATCCTTCAGTCATCAGTTCACGTGTTATTTTGAGGGGAGGGGGCATCTAAGTAAGTCCTCTATGATTTCTAGTCTCATAGCACACAAAGCACCATCACAGTTTGTAACATGTTTGTTTGTGAGGTTATTGGTTAATATCAGTCTCCCCTGCTAAACTGCAAGCTTCATGATAGAAGGGACCATTATTTTATTATATCACTTTTTAATTTCAGTATGAAATGTAGTTCCTGCTATACATAGAGGATGCTCACTACATATTATGAAAAGAACATCAGGAACAAGACGATTCTAGAATGGAGGCGATGCACAACAACTCCATGGAAATGAAACTACTTTTATATTTACAACAAAATTGTGTTCCTTCAACATCCTAATACAGGACTATTCCTATTTCTATTCTTCCTCCTATTCATTGAAGTTGCCATAATTTTCCCTACCTTCACTCCCCCAAAATGTAGCAGGAAGATTGCTAAGCTGCTTCACAACTCTTGGTCTATCTCTGAATAACCATGTTGTGAATTGCTGCCTTCCAGTTACTTTGTTTTCATTCTGATCAAGGTTGAGAGAACGTTTTAACTCTGCTTCTGTCTAGGTCCCTACAGTCCAGTCCTGCTAGAAAGCCAGAATATTGCCCTGAGTGAGAATAGTCAGAGATGAGAGTGAGGAACTAAACAAATTGATCCCTAAAGTCTAAGAGAAAGCTGGAATTGCCTTAACCAGACTGGGACCTGGAGACTCACTAGATTGTACCTGGGACAGATAGTTCCTTGTGCAGCTGCAGGCATCTAAGTTAAAATAACTCATTGAATGTTTTCCTCTCACGAAAGAATGAACGTTAAAGGAATTGCTTATATGTGTGTGTCTGGGGCACCTATTTCGTTCCATTTTCTGTGGCATATGTATAAATCATTAACTTTGAAGATGAGAGAAAAAAATGAATAGCTAAAATGTATAAAAATTAATAGCATACAGGCAATTAATTAATGTATATTATATAACCTACCTGATCATTAAACACTTATGCAGTTTAAGGGTCAGTGTGGGGTATCTACATTTTGTAAAGACTAAGACCTAGGTATATTGATGATTATAGCAACATATATATAAACAGACGGCTTCTGGTTAAGAATGCATTACTCTGCCGCCACTTTTCATTACAGCAGGTTCCAATACTATATTAAGGGTAGCTGTTTTTAAAAATCCATTTGCCTGTATTCTAAATCCTGTACTAAGGAGTACTTACCACCCTCCCTTTGCATTGCTGCAGTTTGCAATTTTCAGCTTCTTATTCACTTCCTTTAAGCATCTTAAATAGACTGCTCTAGGGCAGACATTTTTTAAGCCAACTTGGAAAACATGCAGTGATAAGGAAGAGCACTCACTAAAGAGCCACTGTTGATCAATCGCTGAAGGAAATGCACAACTATATAATCAGTCCTAGGACCCCATCAGAAGCATGGGTGGGTTTACCCATCCATGGGTGAGTTTATATCATTTATAACTTCCTTGATAATTAGACTTCGAAACAGTAAGTGTATATTAACTAGCATGTACTAATTTTGATTCTGTATTCATTTGGAAGTAATTCAAAGTTTAATAATTGAGTTTTTTTAGGTTTAGGAAGCAATTTTCTATTATGTAGCTCTGTTAAGTATTTGTGCCAAAGAACATAAGGTTGAATTTGCAAGCGTTGGCAGCCGGCAGTTCTTTTTGGTACTTGACAGTATTGAAGTTCTAAGATTGCATTTACCGATATTTATTGTTGTTTTCAGTCAGAAAAATTGTCACCTGAATTTTGAGTGCTGAAAACCTGAGGCATCTTTCATATACAAAAAGAGTAAAAAATAAAATATCTAAATTACCAGTTAAGGACTCAGGTTAAAGAAATAACTTTATTCTTATTTATATGTTTAAAAACTGTGGCCAGTGGATAGTTCCTACTCCATTCTATCAAAGGTCAGGAAATTATGTTACAACTCTGTTGAAATTCCATTTATTAGTGATTTTCCTCTTTCAACCTATAAGCTAATCTACAAATAGCCGTAGCGCAAAGACGTTAAGACCCAAGCACAATTTATCTCAAAATACCAGTTTTGCTGCTTCATGTTCTTTTATTCTAGCTCATATTTGTGTAAGGATTTCAGTGAGCTGGTTGTTAAAAACAGGGTACCATTACAACCGTTGTTTAATGCGGCTATAGTCTCCCCTAGCATTCACAGGGTAGCCAGGGTCTGCTGGTTCTACCTCTGACCTTTCTCTTAATTCTCTCTTTGTCCTCTCATTCTCTTCCCCGGCTCCCACTCTCTATGTTGGTTCAGGTTTACATCTGGATTATCGCCATGACCTCCTATCTGTACACTCTATTTCCAGCCTCTCTTCACAGTCTATGATCTACTCTAGCACCAAATAATACCCCCATCTTATCATATTCCTTATTCATGCTTGGTATGCTTACCATATCTTGAATATAACACACACTGAAGGCTATTTTTTAGCCTTTGAAAATGCTGTACTTTTCATTTTCAGAGTATTTTTATTTATTTATTTGCTTATTTATTTATTTATTTGTTTGTTTATTTTATTTTATTTTTTGAGTTGGAGTCTCACTCTGTCACCCAGACTGGAGTGCGGTGGCCGCTCCCGGCCACCGCAGCCTCGACCTGCTGGGCTCCGGCGATCCTTCCGCCTCAGCCTTCCAGGTAGCTGGAACTACAGGCGCGCGCTACCACACCTGGCAAGTTTTTGATTTATTGTAGAGATGAGGTCTCGCCAAGTTTCCCGGGCGGGTCTCGAACCTGAGGGCTCAGGCAATCCACCAGAGTATTTTTAATACCCTAATATATTTGTCCCTCACAGACATGTAATCTTCATGCCAACAACATATCCATACATTTCTAATTGTCAAATTCCTATCGTATTTAAGGCCCAGGGCAAATCTTTGTTATGTGGACTTTTCCTTTTCCCAATGTTCATATATAGTACTAATCTCCTAACCTACTGTCTTCATATAACTTTGTATATACTATATGATTTTGTGAATGCATGATAATTATTTACACTTAAACGTTACATCTAATGGGCTCTTCAAGGGTAGAGGAATACCTTAGCTATTTTGGTGTTTTTAATAGTTAGCATGGTACCTGGTAATTTACTAATAGGTCAAAATTTTGAACATTTTGTGAAGAGTGAGTGTAAATCACAGCTTCTCAACGATGGCACTATTGACATTCTGGGCCTGAAAATCCTTTGTTTGGGTGGCTTGTAGGGCATTTTAGGATGTTTAGGAGATTTTCTGACCCCTACCCATTTGTGTCTCAAGTTGTGATGCCCCAAAATGTCTCCAATCATTGCCTCATGTCCCTTGGATGGGGGGAAATGGGGTAAGAACAACTAGCTTATATAGATTATCTCATTGAGTCCCTATAACTGCTCCAGAAGGCAGCTGTAGACTTTTTTCCTCTCTTTTTAAATAAGGAAACTGACTTAGTTCATATAGGTAGGAGGAGTGAGACCCTGATTTAAACCTCGATATCTCTGGATTGTATGCTGCTGATCACCAAACTTCATTGTATTCTAATTCATAGCTGCTGAATTACTTTACCGTTAATATTTGACCACTAATTTCGTTTCTTGATAATATACCATTAAGTGGACTTTTAATTCGCTTTAAGATTTGATGAGCAGTGAGTTTGTGAAATGCGTTCATGTTTGTATGGGTGCAGATAAGACGCAATTGTGCATATGTGCATAATTAATAGACACTTGGAATCCCAAAGTGTCTTTATAAGTCTCCAGCCCAGTGACATAGTCCCCAAAAGGAATCCCTCTGTGTCATCCAATACACAAATAAATAGAAGCCACAGTAAGGGCAATTTAAATTGAACATAAATACAACATAATTTGTAAACAAATAGTCCTCTTAAAGATAGGACAGTTTCTGAAAGGAATACAGGAGTAAAAGCTGGAAGCTTCTGAGTCTGCCACTTCCCTACTCAGCAGTCTTTAGCCTCCATTAAACTGCAGCTTCCTCCACTGAGAAATGGAGACAATAATTCAAGCCCTCGTTACCACACACTGAAGTCTATTTTTTTAGCCTTTGCAAATGCTGTACTTTTCATTTTCAGAGTATGTTTAATACCCTAACATATTTCTCCCCTACAGACATGTAATCTTCACGCTAACAACATATCCATACATTTCTAATTTTCAAATTACTATCGTATTTAAGGCCCAGGGCAAATCTTTTTTCTATGGACCTTTCCTTTTCCCAATGTTCATAAATAGTACTAATCTACTAATCTACTGTCTTCATATAACTTTGTATACCCTATATGACTTTGTGAATGCATGGTAATTATTTACACTTAACCGCTACATCTAATTATGCACATGCTTAGTCTAACAGAGGGTATTTTATAAATGAGAAATATTACTATTGTTTTGTAGGCTTATGGAAATTATTCTTGTTAGGTCAAAAGGGGCTGCATCCTTTTGAGCTTTTGCTTATACGGAAAATTAGGCAACTGGTTGGTAGAAGAATAATATATTGAAACAATTTCTTCCAATATGTCTGGAGGTGGGATAAGTCATTTTATTTTTGTGACTCCAGCCTCACATTAACATCAGTACATTTCCCTTGGGCCTTAATATCTAAGTTGTCAGCATAATTTTTTTTTCAGTGAGGTAATATCATGGAAGTACTGATATAGCGCCTTCCTAGGATAGACTATTGATACTATCTCCAAATGTAATTATATGCATATTCACACTTTTTTGTTAAAAGTGTAATTCATTCAATGAAAATAATTAAAAGTAGTGTAATGTGTCACCACTTACTCTTCTAGAAGTCTCAAAAGCTAAAAGTGGTTTGGGCAGCTTTCAATGTGTTTCTCATCCTATAAATGAGGATTAGAACAACCTCTCTCAAAGAAGGTGTTTGTGGACTATAATAAATGAAGTTGTATTAAATAATGGCTACTGTGTTACCTCAAATATGAAACTAAGAAATGTGCATATTCTCTAATGGGTTTTCAGAGGAAACTCAAGGTGGTAGGTAGAATCATGGCCCTAAAAAGGTATCTGTGTCCCAATCCCTGGATTCTGTGAATATATTACTTTACATGGCAAAGGAATTCATGTTGCAAATGGGTTTAAGGTTGTTAATCAGATGACCTTAAAATAGGGTGACTATTCTGGTTTTGCTGGTTAAGCCAGTGTAATCACAAGGACCCTTAAAAGTAGAGGAAGGGGCCAGAAAAGATAGAAATAGAGAGATAGCAGTGTGAAAAAAACTTGACTCAGCATTACTGACTGTGTGGAAGAAGGAGCCATGAGCCAAGGAATATGAGGATTCTTTAGAAGCTTGAATGGAAATAAATAAGTGGATTGTCTTCTAGAAGCCTCCAGAAATGGATGCAACCATGTTAGCATGTTGATTTTAGCCCAAGGACATCAGTTCAAACTTCTGACCTCCAGAACTGTAAATTAATACATTTATATTGTTTAATCTCCTGAATCTGTGGTAATTTGCTTCAGAAGCAATAGAAAACTAATATACCAAGTGAGCATTGGGCTAACATTATGTCAGAAGCCTGTTAATATAATTTCTTCAGGAGATAGGTCCTTACTCCTGGGACTCCTGAGTTCTCTTTTTGAACACGCTTAATGAAACTCCCATGAGAGTCATTCAGAGAAGCTGCTGTCCTTCCTCAGGGAGCTTACAGATAAACTGAGGGTGGGAAGGACAGACAAGTAAGTAAATACAAACATGCCACTGAGTATAATAAGTGCTTGCAGATAGAAGCGTACCTAGGACAAAATCAAATCTGTGCCTGACATATGCACATGTACAAAGTACACATTTGGGGGAGAATTTCCTCTCTGATTGAAGTTTTTCTTTTCTCAGAACCAGAGACACATTAGGCACCCCTCTTCAAACAAGAACATAAAGAGGAATTTTATTAGAAAAGGCTAGGTTACGGCACAGTAACAAACGGCTCTACAATCTCAGTGTATTTCTAACTCATGCTGTGTATCCCCAGGCCACAGACAGTGTCTGGCAGTTTGTTCCATATTGACCTTGCTCCAAGACCCTGGTTAATATGCACTTTGTCCTCTGGAACATCACTGGTTGAGGTAAAAGGATACAGATAAAGCTAGAGGTTCTAAACTAGCAATTAATTTATCTATTTCTGGAGGCTATGCATGTCATTTTTGTCCACAGTTCATGGGCTAGAAATAGCTACATGTTGCAGTGTAACTGCAGAAAGCATGTAGCGAGGGGGAGAGGGAGTCAGGCAGGGGTTGTCAAATAATCAATGCATGTACCCTGAAGGAGAGAAGCACTGTCACAGAGATTAACCCCCCATACTGAACCAGAAGTGTACATTTCTTAACTCTTCACTCAACTAGGTCTCTCTACGAGAATATTATTAGTATTACCTTTATTATTGCCAGACCATAATTTCTGGATTATTATCGTTCAGAGTCTAAAGTAAGCTGCGTGCTTCTGATTGCCGAAATGATATTTTCCTACTTGGTTTACTACTATTCTGAAACTGCTGGGAGAATACCTCAGGTAATATGTACCATAATTATAAGAAGAAACTGGATGCAAAAAAATAAATGCCCATTTAATTAAGTATCCATATCACTTTAAGGAAGGAGCCGTTTGAAAAGAAAAATCATAGACCCAAAATAGATTTTGTAAGCATTTCTTCACTAACTCATTAAGCATGTGCTAAACTCATGCCATGCACTTAGCAGTGTGTTAGGTTCTTGGTATCTGGAGAAACAAAATAGACAATGTCTCACCTTAAGGGGGGATTCAGAAAAATAGAACGGCAAGTTAGAAGACAATGTACTGAGAACCTAAAGAAAGGAAAGTACAGGGTGCTGTTGGAGCAAATAAAAGGCTAGCTAACCCAAACGTGGTAACAGGTCAAAGAGATTTCCCGGAAGAAGAATAATCTAAATTTAGATAGGAAGGAATTAATTAAGTAGAGGAGGAAAGGGTTAGAGCTGGTAAAGGTGAGGTGGAGAGAATATTGCAAAGCTGGGGAACTGGAATTAAGAGTAAAGGTACAGGCTACAGGAATCGGGGCTGCGAGTGCATGCTATCTGGCCTCGAAAAAAAATAAGTCAACTTTTAGGGCTATGGAAGTCTCAGTGCTGTGGAAGTCTCTGTGTCTTCAGTTAATTTTGCAATATGTCACCATCTTTCAAGCATAGATGTGAAGCGGTGAGATACTATTAGATAAAGAGTTTCAAGTTTCTCTTAAACTCTAAAGATCAGAATGTCTTTTTAATTCAAATTAGGTATTGTTCTGAATTGCAGTGGTAACATGGAATAGATTACATTCTAGATAAAACATGTGATGTTGTTCTAGGCTTGTGTAGGGTACATAGAGAACTCTGGCTGGTTTTCCTGGTTTTCTCATGCTAGATACAGTATCACACTGGGGACTAATTCACTTACAGCAGGAACAAGAAAAAAGATGGTGCTTTGAGTGTTTTGGGTTTGCTACACAAACTTTATTTCAGCTTAAACCCAAGTTTATCCATTTCCAAATGAAAGTTGTTAAACCATCAAATAGAAGTGTTTCACGGGGTGTGTGTTTTAAATAAAAATAGCTTTAAATATGTAAGAACTACAAGATACTTTAGACCAAGTTTACCTATTGATGTTAGTAGAAAAGCTAAGCTTAAACATCTAAGATTAAAACTCTAGTGTGGATAATGCAATATTTTTCCCTCATAAATCCCCTGAATATGTTTTCTAGTTTGTGCTCAGAAGGGGGAGGGATAATTAAGCAAATCTATTTTATATAAATAATACTTGACTTAGTCTCTGCATACTCTCTTCAGATTTCAGATTAGGTGACTTGAAACCTCCCCAAAGCACCATCTCCTAATACCACCATCTTGGGAGTAGGATTTCAACTTACAGATTTTGGGGTGGGGGAACACCTAAATATGTACATCACAGCAGAAGGGAAGAAGAGGAGGAAATGGGAATTTCTACAGTCATATATAACAGAAAACCCAGGAAGAAGTGACAATTGATATAAGAGAGGTGTTATAACTTGAAATCTTATCTACACTAGTTACAAATAGTGCTGGTTTGAAGCAACACGATTGAGACTATACACATATATGTATATTTTAACAATGTTATGAGACAAAATTTGCATACCTTACATTATACTCAAATTTTGCAATGAAGTGTTTTTGGTATACTCACAGAGTGGTGCAACCATTACCGCAATCAATTTTAGATATTGAGATGGATATTTTTCTATATGACCATTTCTTTTCACCCTGTTCAAACAATCTGGTCTTCTATGGGCTCTCACTCTCATGGTGTTATTGCAGCATAGAAGACTTGAGAAAGAGCTTTATAGTCCTTCTTCAACCCATTGACTTAATATAACCTAAGATTCTGAAAACCCCGGAAAGTAGAAGGCCTTATTGAGGTGAGCTGTTTTGTTTAGGAGTGGACCAGATAAAAAATTGAAATGCATTAGAAAAAGTACAACACTGTCTGTTTCTGTTGTTTCTGTTGAATAACACATTTCATTTCATTTTAATTTTGCAATGATAATTATAGCACCTGAAACTCACTCTTAAAATCCACATGGTCAGTCTATCTTATCTATCTATCTATCTATCTATCTATCTATCTATCTATCTATCTATCTATCTATCATATGTATGCTGTATATACAGGGGGTGCCAACAAATGTATATACATTTTAAGAGAAGTTATCTATGTATTACTTTTTGAAGTTGAATTAAATGATGGTAGCAGTGTGTAGTATGATGTTCACTCAGCCGTGCTTCTGCCATTTTCTTTGACTGTCCTGCCTGTCGCATGGTGATACTAGCATTCATTTAATTAATGCCAGTTTTTGAGCGAATGTCATACTTAAAATGTATATGAATAAATAAATACATATATATATTTGGAGAGAGATAGAGAATGCATGCATATGAACAATTTGGGCAAATACTAGAATGTGGATATGTAAATGTTCAGTTACTAGATTTTGAAGTTGAAAGGATGCACAATGGTCCCATTTTAATTTAATTTAAGTTAATTTTCTGGTCTTGACATGTGACTCTTGGGAGTTGCTTCCAAAGCAGAAAATTACTTCAAATGGAGATACAGTTCCATGAGGATGAGAAGCATGAGGAGGGAGAAAAGATATGATCATAACAGATAGATGAGAACTGACATAACTGCCCATGAGTCGCACGTGCAGCTTAGACGAAATGATGATTCATAAATTAAACCTTGTGATTCCTGGAAAAAATCTGACATATAAGGTTGACTGAATTGAAGAAAAAAATTGGTCAAGTCAAAGCATATTTCTACGAAAGACAGGGCTCCATGAACTTAAGGTTTTCCATCATAAGCTGTGCTGGTTTCACATTGAAAATAAAGGCATCTGTTTTCTTACTAGCCTAAGGCATGTAAGCCTGGTCTTGGAGTCCTAAGGACCAGAAATGGGTCAGAGTAGTTGAGCACTGGGACCGCTTCAGTGTGCATCATTGTTCCCCACACATTCACTCCTCTGAATGAGTTATAATTCTTCATCCCATTAACATTCATTTTAGCCATGTAGGTTGCTCTGGCTACTGAAATATATTTGGTCTGATACTGCTACTTCTAGGAAGAAGCTTTAAGAACCGTTACTTGGGTATGGCATTGCTCTTTTTTTCCCCCTTGCCATGGGAACAAGCAGTGTATAAGTTGGGGGCTTATTTTTATTTTTCTTCGCTCTGAATTCTAGACTATATGAGAAAGTGAACATTACTAACAAGCAGTCAACATATAATGTATGTGGGAAATAATCTTGTTTTGTTAGTCACTGAAAATATTTTCATTGTTACTGAGGCTTAATCTAACCAAAACTGACTAATGCACTTTACATTTATAGTATAGAAACAGGGAACTATAGAACAGGGAAGTGAAATGCAATGTAAGGAACAGATTGGGCGTAGGGATAGTAATTAAAATTATAGAATCAGGAGCTGGGCAAACTCTGGAAGAGAAAAGGAAATAAGAACAAGGGTGGAAGGAAAGCCTGTGGTACACTTGATAATTACTCTGATTAGGGATGAAGTTACCATAGCTTACTCATTTTTCTGTCTTTTGTGTCAGTGTTATCTGGTAGGTGAGTTGATCATTTTAATTTGACCTCCACTTCTATCTAATATTTTATTTCTAATGTATTTTTTTTTTTGAGAAATTTAGGCTTTATTGAGAGGACAAAAAGCTTCTAGAGCAGTAGGGAACCCAAGGGGATTGCCCTATCTAATATTTGATACTCTTTCAGGACGTGAAAATTTCCAGAAATTGCAATAAATCAGGGAACTATAAAAGTGAATGTTCTAGAGCAGACATAGGTTTGTGGCAAACCGTTCTAAATAAATCACTCTCTACTTGTTCTCCAGTAACTCTGGTCCACCCATTTTGGGGAGTGTTTGCCTCAAACAGGGCAGAACTATATCACTGTAGTTTAGAGCAAGCGGCTCTTGAGTGGAACAGAATCAGACATTTTTGCTGCAGTAAAAAGCTGAGTGAGACCTATATTTTATACTTATAAATTCATTTAAAACAGTATGGGAATGCCACTCATTGCCTGTATACAGTCATCCCTGGGGTCTTCTCTACTGGGATGAGAAAGGTAAGTGCACAATGATCTTCTGACTATGTCTTATAATGGTAGAACTAGACTCATAACCCACTGTTTTGTCATTATTTCTGATAGTTGGTGTGTGTGCATCTGTGTGTGCGTGTGCGTGTGTGTGTGTGTGTGTGTGTGATGCAGCATTATTTTCTAGAATGTTATTATAGCTCCAAAAGTCATTAGAAGGATATTGTGCCGCCAATGGGTTAATTTAATTAAAGAACACTAAAGGATCATTGTCTCTGACCTTAATAAGATCCCACGTATTGACAAAACTTAGCAGACAGCTGCATTTAAGCATATTGTTTTCAGTTTAAATACATTTTTTATCTAAAACATTGCATTTGTTTTACACAAATTGAGATTTTTTTAAACTAAGAGAAATGACCTATTACACTATTATTTCTCAGATTGTGACATTCAAAATCAGATTTAATATAAATATTCAATATTCATGTATATATATAAATTATTAAATTTTAATAGAATTAAACACTAAAATGCCTGTTAATTTTCACATGCTTCAATTAATTTTAAAATGACATAATTATCTCTTCATTTCCCCACTGCTTTTAATTATTCCCTTTTGAATTGGAACTATTGGCTATAATTAATTTTTTGAAAAGATGTTATGTGGGAAATAGGAAACACACAATGTATAACTGTTTTGCATCAGGTCTGTTTAAGGGGTAATTAATTTTCATAAAATATAATAGAAAAAATAATGAAAGGCAGTTCTTATTTTATTCTTGCATTAATCTCAAAGGAAATCTAGATATTAGAGAATTTACTATTTTATTGCTTTCAGAGATTTTATTAGGGGAAAAATGAATCCTTCATGCCAAAAAATATTTCATAGTGTATTATAACAATAAATATTCTTCAACACCTGATTCGAGAGTATCTGAAAATACTAGACTGTCAAGTACATCTCTTTTAATCCTTGTCTGAGGCTTACATTTCTTTCCTACCATGAATGATTATACTCTTTGCCTAAAGAGTACATTGAAGAAGTGCATACATTAAAGTAAATGCATTGGTCTGACCTGTTTGAGACAAGGGATTTCTAATATTCATACACTTTTGATGTACAGTAAACCCTCACTATTTGTGAGTTATTCCTCCAGGGAACTTGTCAGGCCTCAGATCAGTGAATACCTATTTAACATATTATTTCCTCTATGAACTAAATAATCAATAATGAAGAGAGGATAATGAAATGGTGTTGAGATGTGTCCTCTGGTCCTTCTGCAAAGCTCCTCACAAACTCAATTATCACACCAGCGTCGAAGTGCTTATAATAATAATCTCTGTTTCAGCAAAGTGACAAACTGACTGCATTGGAATTGTGGAATCATTCCTGAAATGGAAACTATGAGAATTTTATCTATAATATCAAGAATCCACATTATTTCTTTCTAAATATGCAGATGATGGTAGGTGTTCTATGCCCACATGGAAATTTTGGTATTGAAAAGTACAGGTCAAGAGCTTTAATTTTCAGAAGTGTCATATAGTTATTCCAGCAAACAATAGAGATGATTAGTAGTTAACAAAAATTAGTGCACTATGGAACACAAAGTCAACAATGATTTATAACAATGTTGTAAAATTAACATTTGTATAAACTGATGCATTTCCATTATATTTGCAATATAAACTTATTACCCAAAACTTTAAAAAAATCTCTAACTCCCACTGTTCTCATTTTAGATTACTTCTATTTTCTTCTGTCTTTTTCTTTAGATAGAAATAATTCATTTGGAATCTAAGGTGATGAGATAGCTACATGTACATAATATTGACTGATATTTTATCAAACGGTATTCTTGGTGGATCTGGGTAGACAATTAGCTCCATTTTAAAGAGGAGACTGAGACTCAGAGGATTTACTGTAGTCAGTAAGAAGTACTGCCAATAAGTTGAACCCATTTTCCTGATTCCACTGTTTTATGCCTCCCTTTACATACTAACCTCAGGGAAACAACAGGGAACAGAGCTTTAGCAAAAAATACATGCTTGCTTATCATACTTAATAGGCCAAATGTATCACCACCTCCACCAGCAGCTATTACTACAACACTAGCAATGCTAAAAATAGCAACATTTATGGAGAGCTTACTGTTGCTTACCCTTCAGCTTATACTCAGAAGAATTTTCCTGAGCAAAGATATATCTACTCCCTCCCTCTCTCCCCTCTCTCCATTCACTGGATTCTCTTCTATTGTCTTTCTTGCAGTCTCATGCAGATTTTTCAGTAAGTCTCTGTCCTCTCTCTCTTTTTTTTTTTTTTTGCCACTCCCTCTGTTCCCTTTTGTCTTTTTGTTTTCTTGATCTCTTTGCCATTATTTTAAGCCTTATGTCTTCATCCATTTCTGTGACATGAGAGATATATAATCATTTAAGTTTCTGTATGAGAACAAAAGTACAGGCCAGGTGCAGTGCCTCAAGCCTATAATCCCAGCACTGTGGGAGGCCGAGGTGAGCCTGAGCCCACAGATTTGAGACCAGCCTGGGCAACTTGGAAGACCTCAACTCTACAATAAATCAATTAAAAAAATTAGCCGGGAGTGGTAGCGTGCACCTGTAGTTCTGGCTACTTGGAAGGCTGAGGCGGAAGGATCGCCAGAGCCCAGTGGGTCAACGGTGGGGTTGCCGTGAGCGTGCCACTGCACTGCAGCCTGTGTGAAGGAGTGAGAAAAAAAATCAAAAGAAAGAAAGAAAGAAAGAAAGAAGGAAGGAAGGAAGGAAGGAAGGAAGGAAACACAAAATGGAATCATTTTAAAAATACATATATATAGAAACCCATACATATAAGATCAGAATAATAGTAAATAACACACTTTAAAAAATGCAGTTTTTGT